>JAQFYP010001880.1:0-14130 GCA_034694865.1 Bilobella braunerae | reverse complement strand
GACACCGGGACTCGAACCCGTGCCCGTCCATTGGCTAGAGCTCAAGGCTCTAACCACTTGGCCTAAAAGAGTTGGACCAAATACTTGGCATTGAATTTGTGATATTTTTTTCATAAAAAAAAACAAACACTGACATCAATTTTTGAAAGACAATTTAAATTTTTAAATGTTGGATATTTTTTTATTTTTTTAAGTTTGAACTTCACTTAGATAATGAAACGTAATTTTCTAATTTCATTTAAGTTTAATTGTTTTTCGCAAATACTTACATTGTGCAAACTTTTAGGACCCTTCACAAAGGCCCTTAAGGACTTCAAGTATTGGCTACTTTAACTATTCAATTATCACCTTCACCTTCTAATTAAAATGTGTAGCGTGGTCAATTTCAAAATAGTTTTTTGAAAAACATAAACTTAAGCTGATCATTGATTAAGTAGTTCAAGTTATTCTGGAGAAAGCATAGTGCCTAGAGAAATTTATGGCTAATTGTTTAGTAGCGGCTTATGGATTAGCCACACAAAAACAATAGCAGGTTTTCTCCTTTACACTAAAATCAAGTGAAAGCAGCACTCAACTTTATGATTTTGTAGTTGAAGGGTTTCAGCGTAAACTTTTGAAAGTGTCTGGAACTTATGTGAGACATCACGTTATGAATCCTGATAGAGTAATATTTAGTAGGTATTGGTTAACTTTTACTATTTAGATTAATTGAGCAGATAAAGTTTACAATAGCTGAATAAGTGGGTTTGAATACCGTTAGTGAAGCTAGTCACAATAGCTTTCACCTAGGTGAACTTTCTCCGCTTTCTCTGACCAGGGTAGCACTACTGCCCGTTTAACATAAGTAAATTAATTAACAAAACCAAAAAAGCCTCTAATAAAAAGTAAGAGTATAATAATTTTATTTAGTTAACGTACAAGTACAAGACTCTACAAAGTAAGGAAACAAGAACGTACGAACTGAATGATCCAGTTGTTTAGTATACTAATATTAATTTTTTTTTATTTGACGTTCTTTGTAAACATTATTTGTGTATTTAATTTTTCGAAATGGAAGAGCAAATTTAATGAAAAACTTCCAAAATTAAATATTTATGATTAAAAATATCGCAATTTCTAAATTTTTCAAACTAAAGTGGTATGTATGACAACAAAGGGTTTCAAATATATAAGAACGATCCGACTCACTTTGAATTTCGTAAGAAAGCAAAAATTCGCTTGAGCGTCAATGGTCGCCGGGAAAACGCTGATAGCTGAAAAAAATTAATTTTGTGAGGTAAATTATGATGACCTATTTCTCACCATTTCAAAAATAGAATAGTAATTTAGTGTCCAATTTCATCAGAAATATGGCGCATTTGCTTGAAGTAAAGAGCACGATCGCTTCAAAGTAATGGTTTGACTCTTGCACGCATTTTTCCAATTTAACGCACGATTTATCACACTGCTATTTAATAACTGTAATACGCACTGTACACCTACAATTTCACTACGATTCGATACACAGCAAAAATCGAACTTTCAACAATTTAAAAACAAGTAGTAAATTAATTCTTGTCATGATTTCTATCTGAAGTTTGCTTTTACGCACTTATATTTGACTTTCTCCTTTTCTTTCGACAGTATATTTTTAAGTTTTTTTTTAGAAGAAAACTGAACAGATTCTAATAATAAATAATAAATAATAATATAATGATAATAATATATATATATCTCAAATAATTAAAATATATTATATATTATAATATTATAATAATATTATAACATAAATTATATAATATTATATTAATTAAGTTCAAAGTTTTATTCTATTCTACTTATTATATTATTATAATATATTTTACAAAAATTTTCAGTTAGGAAAACCACCAAAGAACGAGGCTATATTTACTTAAGCTATTGATTGATTAAAAATTACATATTTCAATTGGTATTTTGAAGTTTATGTACTTGGACAGACTTTGATTAAAAGCCCCCTGTTCTGGGACGGGCTTGCTTGGCTGTTTTTCAGAGGTCAAATTTTTGGCAAAGAACGTGTCGAATTTTCTGTTTTACGGCAACGCTCTGTCTGTCTGACCGTGCTGTCGAATATATAGATTGTACATGAGACACTTCAAGAAGACATTTAGTCTAATTTTTTAATTCTAAAAATTTCTTAAAACTCTAAATCACGGTATTGCACTTTCCACTTTCCCTCAAATGTTAATTAGTTTAATGCGTAATAATTAAAAATACATAAATATTTCTTTGCAAATTATAAAAGCGGTACCTTTATTTACGTCACATTTCATCAATTTACAAAAAATGATGGCTCAATTACGCTTGAACAGCTTCCATGGCTGTAAATGGAGTCTTGCACAGGACATCAAAGAAGCCGCGTCATCAATCATGACATCCACTCATCAGCAATCTCTTCTGCCCAATGAGCCTTAAATGGAAAAGTTCCTTCCACACACATCAAATAAAAATGCGTTTTTTAAAATTTAACCATCATTTGATCATCGTTTCATCAAAAGCCAAATAGAGAGGAAATTGTTTTAGAAAAAAAGACGAGTAGGCTTTGAGACGGGCTTGAGTTCAGGAAAGTTTTTTTTAATTCTAAAAGGAAATGCCTATAAATAGATAATGATTAGATTTATTTGGCAAATTAACATAAACTTTATTGATACATTTTTTACAGTTCCCTTTCTTTACACCCGACGCTGCCAGGAGCCGATCCGAGTTAACAAAGTCTGCGACAGCTCAAAAGTAAATTATGGAGTGCAAAATGGCACTCTAAGAAATATCGCTCCTTGTGAATATCGTTTTTTTGCGTCACAGTCTCCAGACTACGACTGTAAAATTCAAGGGAGTCATAAGGCAAACACCCAACATTTTTTTAAAAATCAAAATTCGATTTTCAAATTCTTCAAAACTTTGAAATAAGCTCCTCAGTCTAGTGCGTGTTAGTGCATTAACTCGAAGTGCGTAGGGACACGCACGACGCAACGATGAACCACTGCCAACTTAAGGACACTTTTCTTTCTATCATCGCTGATTGATGGCAGCATCAAATGCCAAAGTTCCAGAGCAGTTTCCAAATTGTAAGAACTTTGACCCGAAAACATGATTAAAAAAATTTGAACAGAATATATTAACGTTTAGAACAACATTATTTTGACAAAATTGTCAACAACAAATGCCAATTAACTATTTTTTATTCACGGAACCGCAATTCTGTTACGCTGGAAGGTCCAGTTATCACAAAATTAAGGTTAGTGTCAATTTCTTGTAAATTGATGTAATTAGGAATTAGTTTAATGATTTAATGAGTAATTGGTGAGGGCGATGTTAAGCAAGTTTTGACCCTTTTAATTAACTTAATTTTAATTCAAGCTAATAAAACGTTTTCCCCAAAACTTTTTTAAAATAATAGTTTCTAAACGAACGCAGAACGAGAAAGAGAGAAAAAATTTAAATTCGATGAATTCCAATATTTTTTACTTCAAAAATGCAGGTTTTGTTTTTATAAACTAATTTAATTTCCCATTTCAACGACGTAGACAGCACTCGAAGGCTATAAAACATTCCTTTTTTTTAGTCAATAGTTCTTTGAAAAAATTTTTGTGGTTGTGCGTTTTACTGTTCGGAGCAACATTTAGAACAAGAAAGAGTATTGTTTTAAACTGTTCTAAATCTAGAGTTTTGCGCCACATTTCTTCAAAAAGAAACGCTTCGAATCGCTGCGAGCCTTGTTTCCTTATTTTGGCACTTGACTTCTTCTTTAACGCTACAATGCCTACTTTCTCCTACAAATCCGCAAATCACCTTTCCAAAACAAAGCTTGAAAGAATAAGCGAGAAACAGTTTAAGTAGTGTAAAATCAAATCAACAAAACGATATTTAGAAAAAATAATTCTACACTTATATAAAAATATTCAAACACCGTTTGAAAATTTAATTTGTAATTTAAAATCAATATAAACGTTTTTCTTTCAATTTTGAAACTTTAAAGACTTTAAAAAGAAGATTACTCATCTTCAATTTTAAGTCAAGATAGGCCGCAATTATCTACACTTAAGAAATATATAGGCGCTCATTTTGTTGGTGTTTATTTAACTGGCTTAAAACTAATAGATATTTCAACAGTTTTTTTTAAATATTTTATCGAAAACCGTTAAAATTAATAGGTGAAACGAACGTTTAGTAACTAATAAATAGTTAGAGTGTAAACCGTAGATTATCCCACTTTGCATAGTGTGTCACAAATGAAAAAATAGGTTTTTGAATAAATTCAAGGGAAAAAAATGGAAATTAAACAAGTCTTTCGAACAAACCATGCACTTTAGCTTTTGATTTATTCGGGCGCAAGACTCGAAACAAATTCAATGATCAAACGTGCATTCCGCAGAAGTCAAGAGGTCAATGACCTTTGAACCATCTCTTAGAAAAATGTCAGCCTGTTATTCCAGGATGATAAATAAGACTCATTGCTTCGCAGTGCTTTGTAGAATCGCGCGCAGACAATTGGCCTTTGGATTTGGAATTGTGAGTTGACAAGTCAGATCCTCAATAAATCATTCTATTTTAAGATTTACTTGAGCTTACTTCAAGCATACTTAATCAACTTTTTTTTTACATTTACACACTCCGAAACTCATTATAACTGTAAGTAAATTATATTTTAAAATATCTATAATAACAACAGAAGATTTTAAATGTTGTCATTTAAAATGCATTACCGAGTGGAATAGGGAATCCTTGCGTTGTGAGAAGTTATGGTATAGGAAATTAGACATTTTAAATACTGTTTTTGGCGTTTGACAATTGACCGTACGGAAGTTGTGATTCCGATAACAAACGCACTGTACAAAATATGGACTAAATGTGCAAGTAGACTTTTTGAAGCACTCCTAAGCAGTTTATGTTAATAAAAGAAGGTTTCAACTTGATTAATCTAATTTGTAATTAACTTTAAATAAATTAATAAACAATTTAATTAAAAATCTTACATCTTCAATCACTACAAAACTCTCACTCACCAAAACTAGCTAACGTTAAAAAAAGCTTTGATTTGAGAAGGCTACGAAGTTTACAAAAATTTTCACTGAAACAGGATTCTAAAAATTTTGAAAAGCAAAGTGACAAAAAATCAATATTTTTCAAAATTACGAAAAAATAATTTCAATTTTTTTTTTGAAGTTTCGAAGTCCGCCGTAATGTTATCTCAGGAACAATTCAACATGCGTTACAAGCAAAATAAATTTTGTACTTAGGCGTCGTCAAACAGCCACAACGTAAGTAGAAAGCATCAAGTGTGTTTGGCATCAACGAGTCTTTTTCACGTTCGCAGGAGGGCGGATCAGTTTGAGTCTTGCGCCGCTCTTTTGGTTTTCACCAAAACCAAATTTTCTACGACAAGACAAACTCGGATTTGCATCATAAACGATGGTTTCAACTAAAAGACTGAAGTTTTCTTTACTAAATTCATTAAGTTTAAAAAAAAGTAGAATGAATAGTTGGTATTTGCCACCAAAAACAACTGTGAAAACGAATTTAGAAACAATGCAATGAAAAGCATGTTTTGTTCTGCAAATTCGAGACGTTGAAGCTTTTTTTTTAATTAAAAAAAATTGATTTTTTTTAAACACTTCACCTAATTTTCATTCCCCAACCCATAAATTGACGAACAGAGATTTTGAAATTTATCAAAAAAAACCCACAATTTATTAAATTTAATGACGATCGGAGACGTTAAATTAATTTTTTAAATTTATTACGTTGTGAATAAAAAATAAAATGAATGGTGAGCAACTGCAAACATTCATAGCCAAACTTTACTAACAAGAAGCGCTCGAAAAATGGTTTGGCATTCAATTTAAAGACGCTTACACTTGAAGCCCCATGTTTGAAAATTCAAAACACTTCATTTGAACACCATTTTAAACAGTCATTGACACCGGAGTGTCAAGGTAAGATGAAACCTAATTTCCTGTTCTCACAGCCACACTCAAGAAGCGCCATCCGCACTTCATTAAATAATCATTAATTTATTCAAAATGTAATCTTGCCAACGAATTTTGAAGGTTTTCAAACATCAATCAATAACCATATTCAAACTGTTTTACAACAAGATCAGCATCATTTGGGAGTAATTTAGTTAAACGGCTTTTAATTAATAATCACAATTGGTTCCAAATATTGATTTTTTCCTTCTTCTGGCTCTGAAATCTGATTGGTTGTTGAAAGTGGGGAATGAGAGAATGTGAATGAAATGAAGTGAATTGTGTCTTGAATGGAGCATTCCGAAGTGAATATTGGCTTTTAATTTATTTGGGCTGGCGCCGGAATCTGTTCGAAATAAATTCAAACAATGAAAAGGTGCATTCCGCGTGGTCAATAGGTTGATGACCTTTCAACCATTTCTAATGAAATTTCTATAGAAAAACGCACTGTACGAAAAGTGGATTTGTTAATTGTGCAAAGAAAAGTGTAAATGGATTTTTCTTCAAATATGATTTCTTCATGATAATAAAAAGAAACTACAACTTAATTAATTTGTAATTAATTAATTATTTTGATTAAAAGTCACATTTGTTCAAAATCAATTAAACGAGTGTTAAACACTGACAATGCATATGAAGTGTAAAATCGACAAAGGTTTTAATAATGAAGCAAATGATTTCACCAAATCGCTTGGTTTGTTAATTAATTAATTACCCCAAAATGTCCAGGTGGAACAATAATTTTTTCCAGGACTTAACAATGACCTCCTTCGGAAGCAAATAAAGTACACAGCGTTTTTTATAACCTGAAAATAGAAAGTCCGCAAACTAATAATTGTTCTAAAAATGCTTTTACGAACATAAAAAAGGCTCTGTACATTTCGGAGGAAGGTTCTCCTGTTTCCAAAACTGTTGATTTGTGCATTGAGAGAGATGGATATCCAAGTGTGGAAGTGTAATAGGAACCAACCCCAACTCCAGAGTCCAGGGAAATAATAAATCAAGAAAGGCAATCGGAACTGCTTCATTATTAATCGCTTTGCAGCGATGTGCAGCGATTTTTGTTTCTAATTTAAAGCGAATCCAAAGCCCGCTTGTACCTCCGTTCAACTTGTCAGGTTCATAATTTCTAAAAATGTTTAGGGCAAAAACATTAAGCATGAAGCGTAAGAGGAAAGCTATAAACCACTTAAACCCTTAAAGCCTCTGACAGTCAGAGACAAATTGCCTGTTGACATTGGGCAGCGTTTTTTTTGTTTTGAAGTAAAAAAAAAAACTCTGCTCTTTTTTGGAAATCGTTGATTTTCTGCTGGCTCAGGTGCTGAAATCTGGGGTAACAAGAGAGCAGTAGTCGCTGGCATCGATTTTGATCTTGAGGATTTGATCATTAGCACTTCCTGACTCGCACACCTCCACTTTACAAGATCATTTACCTCAACACACAGTGGGTTAACTTGGGAGAGTAATAGAGTATTTAGATAATTTAGTAATAGATATTTGAAATAAAAAAAAATTATACAAATTTTTAAAACAAAACAAGCAAAATCTCCAAAGATTTGAAATTTTGGCTCAACACACGTTGCGGGCACTTAACTAATAAAAAACTATACCGCGTTTGTAGCCGATTAAATTTGTAAGTGGCATTTTAATAAAATTTGTAAATTCGTTGCGTAGTAATGAATCTCACGGTATAACATTCAAGGGGATATAAAATAGCAGTGTAAAAGCACTTAGAAAGGGGTGAAGTTTCTGTTGTAAATTTTGCTTTAGATGTTCGAAATGATGTTTTAAAGTATCTTGTTAAAAAAAAATCCTTGTTCGGCCTTCTAAAACGAATGTCAGAGGAATGTTCATTAATTATTTAGTTGTAGAGTGGAGGGTAGTTAATATGAAGGAGAAGTCAAGGGCCCTTGACAGTTTCCTTGTACAAAAATGGGCCCTGACCGCCTTTCTGAATTTTGTGACATCAAAAAGTGACATCGGGATGCAATTTTTTGCTAGATTTTAAAGCGATTTCGATCCTATTTCCTCCAACGCACTGTACGTACACAATTCTAAAGCCTTTACTTGGTCACATTATGTTAGGTTAAACTTTCACTGTCACGGGTGAATAAACTGATCTCAAAAGATACTGTCCCAGTGACAGTGGATTTTTAGTTGAAATTTTAGAAACGCTACAAAATGTCACTCTGAGAGACTCCGTTCTTTGGCGTGTCTCTTGAGCAAGTTGCAAGCCACAAATGCGACGGATGAGCAAACCGAGAACAGTCTCTTCTAAAATTTCCAACTGTTTCAAACAAAACTTTTCCGTGTTTGAGACACTCAAGCTTCCGAGCCCGCAAGCAACAAGGTTTCTTAGCGTAGAAAAACTATCATCTTAATTTGGTTTTAATGTATACTTTTGTTGAAGGATTTTTATGTGAAATCAATGTGAGATGATCTTGAATAAATCCAATCTTCCTTTGTCCCTTACTAACACAAAAAGATGAGGCTTCCAAATGAGAGCAGGCCAAAACCTTCATGAACAGCATGAACAACACGACGTCAACAGTGAACATTCTGTATAGAGCACGAGCATACATTTTTTGAGTCCAAAATTGTTTGAATCACAAACTAATTGAAACGAGAAGTTCAAGAACTACGAAATTGAATATGAAGAAAGTGCATGAACAACAGTGAACAGTGAATAAACACAATTAAAAAAAGCAAAGACGTCACTTAAAAAAATAATGAGACATTACGTAGTATAGATTTTTCTTGTAGTTAGGAGTTAGGCCAGTCGTAAAAAGCAAAGCGCAGATAATGTGATAATTCAAATCGCTACTGTTTAATTTAGTTTTAAACTTAATACAATTATACAATACAGTATAACACAATTATTTAAATTAAAGCAATTTTAAATTATTTTAAATTATTTAATATGCCTTTGAGCCTAGTGTTTGTAGCTTAAGCTGAATATTAAATTTAACTGAAGAGTTAATTTAAAATACAATTAATTTAAAGTGGGTTAATCTCTTAGCATACTGTTTGTGGCTTAAGCTGTAAATCTCGAGGGAAAGGCAAGAGGATTTGGCACTAAAATAAACAAAAGACATGTATGGAAATTAGGCAACAGTCCCACTTAAGGTCTTCCGTTTGCTTATCATTATTGGAGAAGTAATTTTTGGTTACTCAGTTAGCCACAACTCTCATTCCAGGAAATGCTGGAGAAAGTGACTGGAGAAAGCACAATTTCTGGAGAAAGCTTATAGCTAATTGTTTCGCAGTGGCTTTTGGTCTAGCCACACAAAAACAAAAGCGCTTCCTCCTTTTACACTTAAATCACACAGTGAAAGCAGCTCTCGATTTTATTATTTTGTCGTCGAAGCGTTTCAAGCGTAGTTTATGAAAGTTCCTACAACTTATGCCGGACATCACGTGAAGCTTCCCTGCCACTGTAATAATGCTGCAAATTATTTTTCACTTAACTGCTTAATTTAACCGGTAAATTTAATTGAGACGTTAAGATTTGTAATTAGTTTATTAAGTGGATTTGGCTATCATTAGTTATATTTGATCACAATTGTATTCATCTAAGCGAGCTTTCTTTGCTTTCTCCCGCTGGTGTAGCACTACCACCTTTGTAACGTAGTTAAGTAATTAATTAACGGAAATTAAAGCCACTAATTAATTAAACCAAAATTAATTAAAAAGGTAATTTTGCCTCCAGAAAGCCTACTGTTGAACGAAACACGGGCGACGACAACGAACTGAATAAACTGAGTTTTTGATGCTGGAATTCGCTACTTTTTTTCATTTGGCGTAAAATTTAATAATTACTTTTGTTTATTCTTTTTAGCACTTGTATTGTAAATTTCGGACAAGAATGATGAAAGAATGTAATTATGCTTATAAATAACGCAATTTGTGACTGAAATCTTTCCAAATAATTGCCGTAAACTGACAACAAATGTTTTCAAATATATGACATCGATCACTTGCGTCTTCGGCAAAGGCAAATGCCCTATTTTCGAAAAAAAGAAAAAGAAAAAAAATGTCGCTTCCAAATTCAAAAATCCCAATTTCGAAAATTTTTCAAACAACCTCTGGGACGTGGTAGTGTGCGTCATCTTCAAGCGCGTTAGGACACGCATCACGCACAACCATTCACTTTTTCACTTAATGACACTCTTTTTTTCGTCATCGATGATGGAGGAGAGCATCAAAGTGCCAAAGTCAGAGGCTATGCTAAAGACAGTTTCCAAATTGAATGAGCTTTGACCCAAAATCAAGACGTTTTGAAAATTTTGAACAGGATTTTGAAAAGAAATTGAAAATTTTGCAATGGGAATCGAAATTTTTTTTAATGTGTTTGTAAAGTAGAAAAAGAATTTAAATTTTTTGAACGCAGCTACAATACCAAGTTTATCATCCCAAAAATGCCACTTAGTTTTTCTTAATTTACGGGAACCTATCTTAGTTGGTTGCTAGTTACCTAGACGTTTTGTTTGATTTAATTTTGAATTTGAAGTGTTTGTTAATTGCTAGCAAATGGTTTAATTAAATAGTAAAATTGGAAAATTGATGTGGACGATCTTAAGCAAACTACTGTCTATTTTAAGTTTAATTGAAGCCTAAGGAGGCATTCTATGAAAGGAGTAAACAATTAATTAGTTAATCAAATCCACTGGTAACGAATCAACCCGAAAGAATTCAGTCGGAATCTAATCTGCGACATTCAGTCACCTAAAATTTCTACATGAGATTAAAAAAAAAGGAGAAATCTCTTTTAATTTAAAAAAACGACAAAAATAAATTGATTAACACTTGACGATTAGATTAAAACCTTTTATACTTTCATTTGAATTGGCAAATGTTCATTTTTTCCTTTCAAAAAATCTTCAAAAAATCAGTGACAACCCTGTGCATAAATATGTGAATTATCCCTGACTTCCTACTTTTGACAAATTGGAGCTTTTTTCCAAAAATATCCATACTACTTTTTTGTGCTTGACCTAAAGATCTGCGGTTGATCTCAAAAGATCGGGAAGAGTCCTGTGCATCAGCGATTGTTTCGCAACCTCAGAAATTTTAGTTCCTTTTAAAGTTATGTGACAAAATCACAACAAAATGACAAAAAAGTGGGATATCAATTTGAAACGCCTGTTTTCATGGTCATAATAACATCCGTGGCCCGGTAGCTAAACCATACCCTGAGCGCCGAAGTGTCAGCTTTCCATCGAAATATTGTGGTCACTTATAGGTCATTCCTGGCCAAAGCCTTAGGACATTTACCAAATCATTTTTCAATATGATAACATTGTCATTATTTCACCATCAAAACCGTAGAATGTCGCCTTAATTTTTTTTAAATTTCTAAAAATGGTTTAAAAAGCAAATTCATCCGAGTTTTTGTTTACTTTAATTTTTGTTATACAAACTAATTTAATAGCTCTTTTCAACGACGAAGACACAGTCATCGGAGGCTATACATCTTTTAACGCTTAGTTTCGACTTGCTTTGTATTCTGCACCGGAAGTTGTATCAAAAGCAAATTTTTTCACTTAAATCTCAAAATTTGAGTCAATTCTTTGAAATTTTCGCTTTCCGATTTTGCATCACGAAAACGCTTTTGAAATTGAATTTCCGGAGTTTAATCAAGATCTTTGTTGTCGCTGAGTTATCGCTTTATTTATTCGCTTTAAGATTTAGCGCTATTTCTTCCGTAATAATATTTGTTATTCAATTCACAATTCTTAATTCAGAAAACGTTAGGAAGATATTCCCTCTTTTTAAAACACCGTAAAATACAACTGACTGAGACTAAAATTTATTCAACTTGTTCTAAAGTTCTCGCATTTTTTTTTTAAATAAACAGCGTCATTTTTCTCGAAAAACGCTGAAACGCTTCTTCCAGCCCGATTCATCTCCATTCAACTTCACCAACTCCAAAAAATAGCGAACGGCCAAAGTGGGCCCTTGGAGTGATTAATCCCTTAATAAAGGCGAGCACATACCCAAAAACGGACCCTCTTTCTCAAGTGTCGCTTCAAATCGACGCTGAATGGGGAGCGTGAGCGCTGCGAATTTTTTTTTACCAAATTACACCGCTGACCTAGCCTACGCAGAACCTAAGAATAGTCTTCCAAGAGTCATGCATATTTCACTAGCATAACTATTCGGCATTGAAATAATGAATTTTCGGCAAACTGTATTTTTTAGTTTTTGTTAAAAAGAAACACAAATCAAACATTTTAGAATTGATGCATTTTTCTTATATTGCGAATTTTCTTTTCATTCAAGATTTTGATTAAATTTTTTTTTTGAAAATTTGAGGTCCACTTAGATTATGAAACGTGATTCGAAACGCAGATCCGATTACGTATTAAGGCTGCTTAACTATATTGAAATACCACTTTCAATTTCCGTTTAGAACAACATGAATTTGAAGCCCTTAACGGTTGACCATTAACAGGTTCTTAAAACAACATTTCTAAATATTTTTTCAAGCTTTTAACGTAGCGTCGTTTTTTTGTCTAAATTAATAGCCAAAATTCTTAAAAACAAAAAATAGTTTCCATAGATAACCCATAGATCCTTGTGTAAGAATTTACTTGGGAGAGGTTAACCGAAAGCAAATGCAATACAAAAAGATGAATTCAAAAATGATTCTCTTCATTTTCAAAGTCCTTTTTTAATTTAAAAATACCTCGTGCTAAAGAACATATATGATTGCAAATGAATTTGCTTTAGAAATGACCACCAAAATAAAGGGAGCGCTCTCCGCACAAATATTTAAATTTAATGTAAGTTTTGAACAAGCACTTAATCCAAGTGTCTTTTAAATTATCGTTCTTGTAACACTCAAAAGTACTATTAAAAGGATTATTAAAACTGTTCAAATATAGCATTAGCACCGCACTACCGCTTCCTTCTGTACATTTTCTAAAAATATGTTTTTAAACAAGTTTTCTGAATAATTCTTTAAACTTGGCGTCGTTTTCGCTTATTTTCTAAATTCATCACGTGAATTCATGGCAGTCAAAACTTTACGCGATCAAATTTATGCGGAATGGTTAGAAGTTTTTGGGAAGCGAATGCAATACCAATAAAAGTCTCAAAAATTAAGTTAAGATTTACAATAAATTTTTCATAAAGTTTTTTTTTAATTAAAATAAATATTTTCAAGCGTTTGTTTAAAATTTTTTTGTGATTTCAAAAGTATTTCCTATATTAGAAATGACTAACCTAAATCACTAAAACTTCTCAAAGAATGCTCTACGTACAAATATTTAAAATTAAAAACTTTGAACACTTGAATGAAAACTGGAAACAATTGAATGAAAACTTTCAACAATTTAATGAGAACATGAAATACAGTATTCCCTACCTATAAAACCCCCGTATATAAGACCCTCCTCAATGTAAGACCCCTTTTTTCAACGTTCGGTCCGTCTTATGGAGTATTTACATGTTAACGTGAACTGAATAAGACCCCCCACTATAAGACCTCACCCAGTATAAGACCCCCTTTCACACCCCAAAATTAAGGCCGATATGCATTAGTAAGACCATTTGGAATGCAAAAACTAATTTTTGCATTGAAAATTAAGTCAGATTTTGTAATTTTTACCATTATTTGGTCAGGCCAAAAATAATTTTCAGGTTCTAGATTTTAAATGAGAATCATGCATTATATTAAGTATTCATACTATCTCCCCTTAATATAACATATTCATACTGGTGCTCAACATGCTTAAAAAACAATTTGTTTATTTTCTTAGCCAATAATTTTTGCATGAAATACGAAAACGAATTCATTTTTCCTTTTCAGTAATTTTTTTGCAACAGTAAAACAGTAAAAATTAACCTAAAATGACAGAAAGTACCGGTGAGTAGTTAGCCCCTCAAATCTCTGGATGTTGGCCCCTCAGCCCCCAAACAATTTATGAAAAACACAAAAACAACTCCTAAATTAACTTTATTTAAGCTAATTGAGTTTTCTTTAATATTCTGTGCAAGATTTTGCAAATATTTAATAAAGGTTAATTTGAAAATTTAAACTCAAAACAGTCTTGAGGGGCTGAGGTGCTAACTTCCAGGGACCAGTGCAAGTAGCCTATCATGATTGCTTGAAATTTACAATGCGATATTTAAAGAACCCATC
>JAQFYP010001879.1:0-14130 GCA_034694865.1 Bilobella braunerae | reverse complement strand
GATGGAGTGTCCAGTTCTTTGCGTTGAGCACTGTGTAAGGTATAAATTAGCTCAGAGTAGCCTAAGCCTCATAAGAATATCGTAGGAAAAATCTCAGCGAACGAAGACGATTGTGGCCGGGAGTGCCTTTTTACTTTCTATACTTAATTTCAAACCTCAATGTAACCCTAAAAATCTCAGTCCTGTTGACTAGGGCATTTGCTAATTGTCAAATAAATCAAAATAAAAAAAATAAAAAAAATTAGATAGTACTGGGAAATTAAATTGATGTGATAAAGCAATGAAAAACTTCAGCTGCTGACAAAAGTAAAAATGCAAAAAAGTCACTTATTTGTATAATTTTAGAATAAAAGGTGAATTATTTTAAGTGTTCAAAGGTTTACAATATAGTAACGCTCATCACCCACACTGGGGAAGCACCAACGTTAATTCGAGAGGGCATTCACTGCTGGAGTGGCTAATGGGCACACATTTGTCGATTGTCAATCAAGGTCATTCACCGACTTTTATGACGAGAAGTAGGAGGGAGGTCCTTGACATAACACTTGGATCTCTTGACATTCTCGACAGAGTTTGCGAGTGACGGGTTGACAATACGGACATTCTCAGATCACAGGACTATTAGATTCTCAGTGAAATTGGGTAAGTCTGAACCGGTTTTTTATATAAACCGGAAGAAAACCCAGTGGGGTCAATTCGTTGACTCCATCACAAGAGAGCTTATAAAGGTTCCAAACTCTGAGATACAGAACACGTCGGAACTTGAAACCACGGTAGACTTGGTTACAAACACGATAGTAGAAGCATTTAAAGATGCATGCCCGCAAAAACGGGTAAGGGATAAAGGACCAACACATAACTACTGGACCCAAGAGCTCATTGATCTCCGAAAGGAGGCTCGGAAAAAGCAACGAATAATGGTCATGAGTGGGCTTAGTGTTGAATCATCGGACGATCACCAGAGGGCCCGTGAAACCTTCCAGTATTGTCTGAGGGAAGCGAAGACATTTGCTTTCAACTTGTATTGTCAGGAGATAAAGACTGTACCCAATGCAGCTAGGCTCTGCAGGGGATACAGTTCAGTTACTCGATACGCACTTCCCGCCTGACACCATTGGATCAGAAGGGACTTCTGCAAACCACAGACCAAACTATGGCGATGTGGTTACCAAAATTGCACACCATGGCCTAGTACACAGAGTGCTTAGATTATTTCAACCCCACAAAGCGGCAGGACCGGATGAAATATTTCCGGCCATGCTGATTGAGGGGAGGAAAGTTCTAACCCCTGTGCTAGGAAAATTTTTTAAAGGCTGTCTAATGCTAGGGTACGTTTCCAAAAGTTGGAGACGAACCCAGGCAATTTTCATACCTAAACCAGGAAAGGACAGTTATTGCAGGGTGAACTCTTGGAGACCCATATCATTCATGCTTTCTTCTAAAAGCCCTTGAGAGGCTGATTGACTGGTACTTGAGAACTCCAGACTTGGTGAGGAAACTCAAAGTTTCCGGCCAATGCGCTTACCTCAGGGGAGCTTCTACAGAACTCGCACTGCATAGGTTTGTAAGCCTTGCCGAGCGAGCACTCAAAAATCAACAGTATGCTTTAGGAGTCTTATGCGGCATCGAAAGGGCATTTAGCCATGCCATTTTTCGCTCCATGATTGCTGCGATGAGGCGAGAAGGTTTGGTACTGTATACGCTTGGTACAGCACATGCTTCAAATCCGAACTGATGCATCTAGTATCAAAGGGTGCACGGTGGAAAAGAACGTAGAGCGCGGGTCCGGTGGCGTTCTCTCCACATTGCTATGGATATTACTTGTGAGTGAAGTTCTTGCTTGTCTAAACAAGAGATTCCCACAAGTTCTTAACCAAGCATTTGCTGATGATTTGGGCCTGCTACACTTGGGTGTAGATTATTGCACAATCGCAAATATTGTGCAACAGGCACTAAATACGGTATTAGAGTGGTGCTCACGACCGGACATAGACTAAGGTCTAAAGCGGAAGTCATATTTTTTACAAGAAAAGAAAAATTTAAACTCATATGGCTCAGAATAGGGCAGGTTGGGATTAAATACACAAGGTTGGCTCGTTATCTAGGTGTATACTTAGATGACAAATTGCAATGGACTCAACATATTAAGAAAAGATCACTGGTGGCATCCATGGCACTTGCGCAATGCAAGAGGGCTGTGAGGAAAACCATGGGTCTGTCTCCAAAACACATGCACTGGTTCTACACGGCAGTTGTCAGACCCGCTCTGGAATACGGAGCCGTGGTTTGGGCTAATGCTTCATGTAGGCCAACAACTATAAAAACGTTTGGTAAGAGTTCAAATGCTGGCGTTATTCTCAACGTTTGGCGTTATGAACTCGACCCCAACAGCAGCCCTTGAGGCCTTGCTGGACATTAGGCCAATTGATATTCATCTGCAGGAAGTGGCACTCTGCACGATGCATCGGCGGATGCTTTCTGGGGATTGGATATCGGCCGTGCCTAACAAGCTGAAAAACCACACTCACAATCAATTGTGTGGGGAACTCGCAAGGGATATACCGGAGATACGATATCCTTGCGAGACTTATGACACATTGCCAACTGAGAGGCTTTTTTCTATCAAATATGAGTCCAAGGACAATTGGAGGACAGGGATAGCTCCAGGACAACCATTGCAATCCACTTGTTGTTTTACAGACGGCTCGAGGATTAATGAGAGTTCGGGAGCCGCGCATTTCATCCAATCTCCGTACTCCTTTAACCGCGGCGAAAAAATTCCATTGGGAAGTTTTACCACTGTATTCCAGGCGGAGGCTGTAGCGTTGCTAAACGTGGCACTATCGCTGCAGTCGCAGCCAGGAGTGCTTCCAATACATAAATTTGTAGACTCACAAAGTGTATTACAATCCCTACAGAGCTCCTGGAGACAGGCAAAGCTACTGCGAGAATGTTTCGATGCTTTAAACAGGTTAGCTATAACTCGACAAGTGACGGTCCACTGGACCCCCGCACACAGCGGGTATGAAGGGAACGAACAAGTTGATAATCTCGCTAAACAGGCAACCAAACTACAATTTGTGGGGCCGGAACCTGTTGTACCAGTTTCTACAAGCATCGTCCACTCTGCTATCTACAAGTAGGGCAAACAGCGCCACTTGAAGCGCTGGAGGAGAGGAGGAGACTGTAGAAATACAAAAACAATACTCAAATCATTTAGTAAGAAAACAGCTAACACTTGCCTCAGCCTAAGCCGGGGTTCTCTGCGAATCCTGGGCATGGTTGTAACGGGTCATTGTCTGCTTGCCCGTCACCTCCATAAGTTGGGTTTCACTGCAAGCTTTGTGGGCGGGAGGATGAAAGTAGAGACTATTTTAATGAGGTGTGAAGCGCATACTAGAGCTAGGCTAAGTCACTTCAGAAAAGTCACCTTGACTGACGAAGACCTTGCTAAAACCCCTCTGCCCTCTCTACTACAGCTTTCGATAAAGTCAGAAAGGTTCAAACGTGAAATGCGGAGGGATATCTCAGAAAATTAAAGCTGTTTTTTTAAAGAAGTGACCAAAATTAAAGCTGTTTCTTAAAGAAGTGACCAAAATTAAAGCTGTTTTTTTTTAAAGGAGTGACCGAAATATGCCATTCTAGCGCATGCTCGGATGAGCCTCACTATCCTGATTCATAGGTGGTGAGCTCCCTCTTAGAAACATACATTTACAATATAGGTTTCATAAAAATATAATTTCTAAGTTTGTAGGTAACTTGTTGGATTTTGTAAGCAGGCAAAAGCAAATAAAACCAAAGTTCATTCTATGCTAAATTTGATGAAATGCTGTTTTATAAATTTTCCAATAGACAAGGTACTCTACACAAAAGCTAATTGAAATGACAGAATAAATTACCAAATCTGTACTGTACGAAGAGCCGGGAGCTTTGAAATTGTTTCTTACGTCAAACGAAAAGTATTAGGGTAACGGGGGAACGTTTTTACTATCCAAAGCAACGAATGGATTTGTATCTTTAGTAACCATTTCCCAGTCCGGTAATTGGCAACAAAATCAAAATTGAATGATTCTAGAAGCAATTACAAGGGTAAAGTTAACCTTAACGGTATAATTGGATTTCGATCACCCAATTAGACCAAATCGGTCGAACCTTTAGACAAAATCAGTTGCTAACAGTTATATTTTCTAGATTTTATAGTATACTAGTTGTATCGCGTCGCTTTGCGACGCTTTGTTCTAGCAGCTTCCCGTAGTAACAATATTCCCGCCGTCACCATAAGTAATGTAACCAGTAAGTAATAAGCAAATATGAGAATAGGCGTTTCAGCTCCAGCAATCAACCTTCTTACCTATAAAGTAGTGCACATGTAGCTCTAATAGTAAGTATTGGAAGTAAGTAAGTAATAGTAAGTATCAAAATTGAACTTATAGCCACATTTATATTTGGCCTTGGAAAAACTGAAAGTAAATTTCACTCGACGTTCGGCTTTAATCCGCCCATATTCCAAACCTTACTTATGTAAAAAAAATAATAAAAAATATGGCACACCTAGCCCCAGCGAGCTTTGCGAAATTGGATAAAACAAGTTAAATTTAAGTTATTCTGACATTTGACCGTTTGACCCTAGAAAAACCGGAAGTAAATGTGGCCGGATTGTGGCTCTAAATCACCCCATTTTCAAACCTCATTCATGTACCAATTACGGCGCACCTAACCCCTGCGGTTCTTGCAGAATTAAAAAACACGTTAAAATTTGGACATTTTGACATTTGACCTTTTGACCATGGAAAAACAGGAAGTAAACTTCACCCGGCTTTTGGCCCAAATTCACACCATTTGTATTGCTTATTAATGTACACAACCTTGTGCCCGTAGCCCTGGCAGTTTTTGCGGCATTGAAGAAAAAACGTAAAATTTCGGGTGTTTTGACCTTGCACCTTTGACACTAAAAAACCGGAACTAAATTTTGCCCGGAGTGTGGCTCTAAATTACCCCATTTTCAAACCTCATTCATGTACCAATTACAGCGCCCCTATCCCCTGCGGTTTTTGCAAAAATTAAAAAAAAAACACTTTAAAATTTGGGCATTTTGACATTTGACCTTTTGACCATGGAAAAACCGGAAGTAAACTTCTCCCGGATTTTGGCCCTAATTCACACTATTTCTATTGCTTATTAATGTACACAACCTTGTGCCCGTAGCCCTGGCAGTTTTTGCGGCATTGAAGAAAACACGTCAAATTTTGGGTGTTTTGACCTTTGACCCTAAAAAAACCGGAAGTAAATTTTGCCCGGAGTTTGGCTCTAAACCCGCGCAGATGCATACCCAATCTATATGTAAAATATGGTGCTTGTAGCTTCAGCAGTTTTTCCAGGCATGGATGTCAAACTGACAGACAGACAGACAGACGGACGAACGATTTTATAGTATAGATTTTAATTCAACGCTTCTTAGTCTGCCCCCACAACGGACCCAAAAGGTCAAAGGTCACAATCCCCAAAATTGACTGGGGTTTCTCGTTACTCCCGTTTTTTTTAGAGCCCAAGTTCAAACATCAGAAAATTTCGACAATTTAAACGTATATTTTTCAACCACTACTAGAGCTACAGGCTACATATTTTAATTATAAAAAGTTGGTAGCTGGGGTAAATAAAAGTAAAACAGCAGGCAAAAACTATTTCTGGCTTTTCCAGGGTGAAACGTCGAATACTACAATCCCAATAAAAATAAACATGCTTTGGCCTAATCTGCTAAGGCTGCTTTGACTAAAGATAATTTGCAAATAATATTTGACAACACAGTTGTAACTCAGATTTTTATACATGTAACGAACGTGCCTTTCCATTGATAGTTAGATTATCATTCCGTGATTTTTTTTTGACATTTCCACTAATGGTTCGTCAACATGTAGGGAGGGTGGGTTCCGGCCATACTGGGGAGGCGGGTGGCTGCGATCGAGAGGTTGGTAAGAAGCCTTGAGGAGTGGAACGGAAGGGCTTTCTGCTAGACGTTGAACGGGCTAGGGCCCTACCACTACTCCGCCTTTGGCAGAGATAGGAACAACCGTCTTACGCATACAGACCCCAGTCCACAATCCGCAACTGCAACCCAGGTCACACACGCACCCCAAATGCCCCACCTCACCTCCAATTTCCCATTGGGGCAGGGAAAGTGGGAAAACCTTTCGGAAAAAACCACTTCCATATTGGCGACACCGGGACTCGAACCCGTGTCCGTCTATGCCTAGAGCTCAAGGCTCTAACCACTCGGTCTTCGAGGGTTGGACTCATGCCAAAATTTCTGCTTTTGATAATGATATGTATAAAAAATTTGAATTCAAATTTTTTTGGCCAGTTTTAATTTTTACTGTTATTATTCTCCACCTATAGCTGAGCAGGTCAGATGTTCTTGGAGTTGATATTGCTGGTTTCTTGAGTGGCAACGCAAGTGAAAGGAGTTGGGTTATAATAACAATTACAACAAGTATGATCATTCATTTCCTGCAAGCTAGTGCAAACTATCTTACACACAAATATTATTACTTTTAGTCACCTGTAGAAACAATACTCTACTACTACACTACGGTTTTTGAAGGCGATTTCGGGTGTTGTGACGGGACTTAAGCTAAGCGTGCCAGTAAATAAACCAAGCAGTAGATAGAATTGTTACATTTGTCGAAATCAATGAATGCAAAAATTGTATCTTAAACTATTCTTGTTGTTATAAGGCCACGACAGAGGGATTTGAAATACGTACATACTTTCCTTCAATCGATACCATTCCGATATCTAAAAGGTTCCCGATAACATTTCTCCAATACGCAATCAATCCTGATGATACTGTGACGGATTCTGCATCACCATTTGCAGCTTCATCGCCTTTTGCAACAGAAGAAGCATTGGAAACCTTGGCTGCCAAATATATAGAACAAGAAAACATTGAGGATTTGTTGAAAACGCCTCGAATTGCACAGGTAATGGCGCAAGTTTGGGAAGTCTATTATTTCAGGCAGCTTAACAACATTTCAAAAACTTAAAACATCTCATACCCATACTCATAAATCTCTCGCGAATTTTATTTGACATTCCCGTAGAACTGTTTGCCAACATTAAGGAAGTGGGTAGGGATATTGTAGGAAGGAATCATTAGCATAGCATCTATGCAAATGAGGGTAGTTTTCTGAATTTTCACAAAGCTACTGTGCAAACAATCTGGTAACTTCCATATCCTCTGATTGTGTAGTCTAATCATAATGAAGAGTCAGAGTTAAGGCGGTTTTTTTGAAAAATGAAAATGAAAATGCATTGAAATGCAACAGCAATGATTTTTTTAGGCTGATCGGAGATTCGAACATTCGTTCTTACTGGCTAGTGGAGAGAGACACAAGTTGTTAACCACTACTCCAGCTCGACCAACTTATGCTGCATTCTTTTGCATAAGAAGCTTTACCTATTTCATGAGAACAAATATATATTTTTCAGCAGTTAACAACACTTTTTTTTTATTACTTTTATACCCTATAGGCACCAAAAGATGTTTCGCCATCTAGTTTCAGAAAACTTGAATCAAAGCAAATTTCCAGAAGAAACTGGTACAAAATGGTTGGGATTCAGCTCTGCTTACTGGAGTAATGAGAACGCAATGTTTATACTAATTATTTTTGATAGAAGTAAAACAAGTTTCTAAATATCAGGAACATATATGCGCATACAAATAAGCAAACAGTAAATAGGAAAGTAAATAGAAAATAATTTGATCTATTTTTTGGTTTTGGACAAAATTTCAAAATGTATTCACATTGTATTATGTATATACTAGTATACCCCCCGTCCTATAGGACGGGACACGGGAGATAAAAAATTAGAATTGTAAATTGCAGAGGAAGGAGGAACTATAGACAACCTTCCTCCGTGACGGCTGAATTGATACTGAACAAAAAAAAAATTTTAAGACTCGCACATGCGCATTCCCGTCGACGCATCCTTTTGTGGAGAATTTGCCATTTGAGCAATTACATTCCAACTGTATGACAATTGAAATGACATATTGTGATTGTGTTGGAGGCTTTGCCATGTTTCACAATTTGCCAAGGCAATTGCTTTACACAAACATAAATTGAATACTTTGTAAATTGGCAAATGGCAAAAAGGCTTCCTTCAAATTATCATATTCCGATTTTATTATAAGTAATATATAAATATTAGGGTATCGCAATTTTCAACTTTTTTTGAAAAGGTAATGTCTTAGCCCCCAATATTGTTCCATTTGATGAGAAAAAAAATGGTAAAAATTTTACACGCCGCGACGCAGCCGAAGCTGCAGTTGTGTGTACGATACATCACTCTTATTTAGAATTTAATGCTGATTTCAAATCTGTCTTCTATTTTGTTCTCAGACGCTTGGTTCTAATGTTATTTTGTCTCAAAATTTGCATTTTCACTAAATATGTGACATGACAACTATTGAACCGGAAGTAAGTCTGAGGTCAAAATAAATTGCAAATTTAGAATCAACATCAAATTCCGGTTAGAATCAACATATTGCAACCCCTACTGCGGCTTTCTCATTTGAATCCGTCCAATATCTCCATATGGAGGACGGCTAAAACTTTGGTGACCTTGTACCACCCCTAAACATCAAACGATTTGCATAAAATTTTTACCAAGTTTTTTTCTCATCAAAAGAAACAATATTGAGGGGTAAGACCTTAACTTTTCAAAAAAATGTTGAAAATTGCGACAGTCTAATAAATATTATATATAACACTAGCGAAAGGTGGCCTTTCTTGAGTCGGAGCTTAATTTGCCATCCTACGTCGTCACTTATTTAAATTTTGTGCCAATTTAAGTATTCCCAATCAATTTGCATCCTTGTTGACTAGGGCATTGCCAAATGTCAAATACATCATATCATCGATAAACCGTGTTAAAACGGTCAACCAGTAGGAAGAAGAAAAGTAGAATTAGAAATTATTAAAATCATTAGAATAGAAATCCGGGATTTCGGAGGTCAAGGGCCCATTTCCGGGTGAACGGGGCCTCTAGGGCCATAGAAATCATCATCACTTTTTCATTCATGCAAAAGTAGAGTTAAAAGGTCATTTAAGACCAAAAGAGGCTCTGGAGTCATTTAAACTAGCATAATTTTTTGTTTTACGAAAAAGTAGGGTTCGACCTTGAAAAGTCAGTTTGAGGTCAAAGGGTCATTTCCGGGTCAAGGGAGGCTCTGGGGTCGTTTAAACCATCATAACTTTTTGTGACATCAACATTCATCAACATCATTTTTTAACATCATTTTCCATGTTGTCATAGAATGATTTCCCTTGAACTTGACCTTTGGCCCCCAAGGGGGTCACTACCGGTCAAACAAAAGAAACTTGATTTGCGCCGGAACTCAAGAAACTCATATCTGAAAACAGATTTGAGATATGTTGAGTAGTTCCTGAGATAATCGGGAGCCTCAGACGGACGAACGGACAGACAGAAAAGACGAAAACATAAGTAGCATTCGCTTCGCTTCCGCTACTAATAAGTTGATTGATTTATTTATTTATACCCTTTGTTTAGACTCACGCCCATGCGAAGGGAAATCATCAATAAATTAGGAGTGATGAGATCTACTTTTACATCTCAAAACTTAGCTACTACTTAGCTTACTCCTCAAATTATATTACACAAATGAATTGAAGAATCATAATTTCGATTAATTCAATTCGATTAGGTCGTCTCCGAGAAAAAGCACTGATTTTTTTATGCTATTTGGCATTTGCCTATGGTCTGGTCAAGCTACTTATCCTTGTAAATGGGGAGGGTGGTCTCAGCATGTGAGTTGACTAGGAAGTTCTGAAAGTGAGGCAATGGGCTTTCTGCTGAACACTGATCATGGGGTAGGCAGAAGCCGATCAGCGCGACGCATACCGTCTCAAGCCCACCCTCCCCAACCGCAACCACTGCACGCCTCCACTCACCACTACCCCACCAAACACTTTTTTGCGGTGCTTTGTGCTCCCACCGAGATTCGATTTCGGCACTACCCAAGCTAGGACAAGGGTCCCAACCCCCCGGACTTCGGGCCGTGGGGCGAAGAAGCACTGATGAAACTTGGAGAAATGAATTGGTTAGCCAATCTTAGGCGGCAAACGCAAGCGATGGACTTTTCAAATAAAAAGCTTATCTGGCATCAAACTTTGTAAAAGAAAAACATATGTTACAGTTTCAAACAAATTTATACATTCAGAAGTAAGACCAGTACGTCACATTGCTTAACTAGGCAGGGGTGTTAGTATCTGAATTTTTTTACTCGGTTGACATAATTTCGGGACATTGTTTCAACTCCATTCTCGGAACTGTGGTTGCATTTCGCTCCCAGTCATTCACGTTAGAAAAACAAATGGACCAAGGAAGATTGCTGGACATTTTGAAAGCAAGTTTCAATCCTCAGGAAGTGAAGGATGTAATTTTAACACATTTTTTTTTTACTTCTTCAGAATTAACTACCTATCATGTTTAAACAAATCCTATCACAATGTAACCCATCTAAACAATCTTTTAAATCTAAAGTAAAACTTCTTAAACAAGTTTTTTTTTACTTAATTTTCATAAATTGCCCATCTGCGGAAGCCGAGCGTTATTAAGGGTTGGTGTGCTTTTGTCGAATTCGACTTGTCGAAATTATAATTCACGCGCCTAGTATCGTTTTGTTGCGGACACACAGCCATTGATTCCTTAATCAAAAAGTACAGCTATAAGCAACGACATTTAATAAGTGTAATATAAGTAACTAATTAATAGGACATATGTTGTGAACTTGAAAAACTTTTCAACCCATCAGATGGGGTTTTTGGTAGATAAATAATATGTATGTAATGCTATTATATTTGTAATTATAATATAAAGTGGCGTTTTTGAGGCTTAAAGAAGTGTTTGTTATTCAGGAGAAAACCGTACAAGATTATGGAGTTGGCGTGGACTTTTTTGATGATGTGATTACTCAAAAAGTATATATGACGGTTGTAATTATTCGAGGTATGTTTTCCATATAACTCGAGTTAGCACCAAACTACAAACGCTTGATACAAACTTGTAAACCTTCGTTTATTAGAAAATAAACTCCTGAAATCTATTTTCAAATCCATCGGCAACAGATTCATAACAGCAAAGGTAAGGTGCAATGCTAAGCTTCAATATTGAATCATGTGACAAGATTTTTTTTTTGCTGGCGGTAAGAGTTGCACTTGAAGCACACGAACGCTTCGATTTGAATACACATAATAACTTGGTAGTGGCATTTGATCTTCCAATGTTTGTTACTCAAGGAGGGCACTCCGAAAGCAAAAAGAAATTGAAAGTAGCCAAAAATTATATTATGGACCTAATTAGTGCAACAAAACTCAACATTGATAAAGTAAGTGCTAATAAATTTTTATACAACTCTAGTTTTTAGACATATAAAATAATACAACATATTTTACTTGTAAAACATTTGTCGGTGACACAAAGTTAGTTCCGAGTAGCCAAACAAGCCCAAACAAACAGGCTTTCTTTCTGTCATGAAACGGGCTTGTTTGGCCAGTAACAAATAAGTACAAAAGTGTTACAACTAGTTGTGGTACAACTTGTGGTGTAGTTGTAGTTTTGTAAAAATACAACATTATAACATTTTTTTTAAGAATGGACAGCAAGTCACCATTAATACATATGTAACAAATTCATCGAAAATAACCCAGCAATTTAAAGGCTTCGCTTTCTCATTCTGGACAGTAGGAGATAATCAATTAGTACTGGCAAAGATTTTTGACGAAAGTAAGTAACACATGGCATAATTATTTTAAATTAAAACCGTGTTAAATTGGTAAACTTAATTAGAAATTTTTTGGAAGTTAGTAAGATTGTTGAAACTATTAGGTTTACTAGCAACGAAACCCGTCCTAAAGTACTAATTTATTATTACAATAACTAGTTAGAATTAAGTTTTGAGCCAATTTGAGGTCATAGGTAGCTTCAGCGTACGTAAGAACCCCCATTTACATGTAAAACTCAACTTCCATAAGATAATTATTCCGAATTATTTATCGTAATTAACTATTTGAAATACAATTGTGGAATTGAGTGAATCATTAGGACAAAGTTCTTCAGCTGTTTCAAAAAATTTATTGTAAAAGAAAAAGTTAAAAAAAATTGAAGTTGGCAGGACTCGAACCTTCGACGTTGATGTTCAAGTTTAGGTTAGTTTCGACGCTTCTCACCATTAGGTCAAATCGCCTGTAGTTATAAAACACCAGGAAACCTTGGTGACGTAGATATCTGGCTACTCACCACCAAACTTCGTTTTATATAATGTTTCATATAATTGATTCAATTTAAGTAAGATTTGACGTTGAAATTGACTTTGACTCATTTTGAGGTCATGCGTCCATTCCCGGGTAAAGAGGGTATCAGGAGTCACTGGAATCATTCTCCTACTTTTTGTATACAAAAACATACTTTGACCTCGAAAGGTCATTTCCGATTGAAAGGGGTGTCGGGTGCCCCCAAAGCTATCTTTTTGTTTTGTGCAAAAATTGTGTGTGACCATAAAAGGTCATGTTCAATATTAGAGACAATATGACGGTAAACGTGGGACAACAGACAATGTTATACTAGACAAGTATGGTTCCTATAATTTATTAACAACTTTTGTAGGCATCAGAATTGATGTTGTCATGAAATGATATTTTTACCGTGACCTTTGACCCGCAAAAAAGTAACAAAGCGTTATCTCAAAAAGAAATTTATACTGGGCGGGAATTTAAAGAATTCAAATCGGAAAAAAGATTCGAGTAAGGATAGACTAAGCGATAAAATGAAAAAATATAATGATAAAAAAAGTTTTCGTTTAATAAATAAACATTTCTTTTTGTATCAGAATATAGCGATAAAATTTAGAAGTGCATTTTTAAGGGAGAATGAAATAGTAAAGTAATAGATTTTTTTTTACAGAGTTGCAAAATTACGAGACACTGGAAACCATTACCAATAGTGGCAAAAAGGCGGCGAAAAAGCATTGAAAAGCCAGTTTTGTCAAGGAATGTACTAAGCTAATTTATAAAACACTCTTCTGTTCATTTGGATATTTTATTTGCGAATCTTGTATTAGGAATTTTATTCCCAGCCAGAATACGTGAAATTAAAAAATAAATCTGTATGAGTTACTTTATTGTTATAGTTTAAATATTCTAAAATACTTGTCGTTTGTTGTAATTATTGGCATGGTGCGAGTGGGCTTTTAATAAGATCGCCATTGGAGTAGTTAGAGTTAAGTTAAGTACAATACATAATCAAACATGAAGTATAAATCTTACACTTGATAATAGTAGTGTGTATAGCAGTTGTTTAAACCCAAAATCTCTGGGTTAAACCGATATGAGAGGAAATTTCTTTTTTCCACTCACCCTACAAGAAATTTTTTTGGTCCCTCGAGCCGACCCCCTCTAGCCGACCCCTCAAAACGCACCTAACTCAATCCCATGACTTGCTAAGCCTAACCCAACGTAACTAAAAATAATTAATTATCCAAAACGCACCTAACTGGGCCATATGACTTTTTAATTAACCCAGCACAAGACCATATAGTCTATACTCTATCCTACAAGCCATATGTCATTCCCATATGTATACAGTGACTACGCTGATCAGTAAACAATCGATCACCTCTATGAGCCGTGACCACTGTAACCAGTGACCTCTACTTCCGGTGACCACTAGTCACCATCTGGAATCCTGAATGTAAACCTTCTATGTCGTATAGAACATCCCATATGTCTACATTAACCCAGTGCTTGACCATATGGCAAAACTACAAATGCTAAACGACAATTAATTACCCAGACGAATTCATTGAGAAAATCAACAGAACAACTAATTTACCCATTACCTTATGAACAATCGATTACTAGTGACCCCCAAGCAGCACCCGACAAGACCATAAAACTTTTTACTTAGGCCATATAGCAAAACTGCAAAATATGAAAACGACAACAAATTAACCCATTACCTTATGGACACAACCTCACAGTAATGGACCATTGATATGACTGCTTAACTTCATTAGTGACGGTGATCTCGACAGTGGCCATCTTCAATCTCTTT
>JAQFYP010001878.1:0-14132 GCA_034694865.1 Bilobella braunerae | reverse complement strand
ATATTATATACATAAATAATATTAATACAATAGATTAATTGGCGGCTAAAAATCTACTAATAAATTTTTCCAGCTAAAAAGCTCTTGCTCACCACTTACAGCATCATTTTTATTCAAACCTTTTTTTACATAAACTGCTTTTCATGAAAATTTAGTATTGAAATTGCAGAAGCATGTTCCCACTTTCTTCTAAAACTTCCCCTTACTGAAGTGTTGTACATATAATATCACCCACTAATGCCTCCTCAAGAGTTCTCAGTAATATCATTCATTTTCTTCTCGAGGGCTAGAAGATAGGCTGATGAAATGGTGCTACTAGAAATATCGTGCCTTCAATTAACTAAACTTAAATTTATTTTTTGAAATAAAGCTAACTTTAAATGTCTGTTGACCCAATCCTATCCTTAACCTTCAAGTCATGAGGAACCACCATTTACCGTCAACTTATTGTGACCCACCACTAGCAATGTCACGCAGACCCTTTTATATATGTATGTACAATACATATACAGCTGGAGAACGTTGCTGTGGCGATGAGATCCTGCGGTAATTTGTAGCCACGCTTAATTTATGCATGTCAGTTTTAGACCGATTTTTAAAAATTAGGCTACAACCAGGAAAGTAGCATGAATATTTTTTTTATCTCAACCTTATGTTTAAATTACATTCGACGCCCGTAAAGTGGATTTAGTTTTACTGTCCAATCTATTTGAGCTGGTTTTGGTTTGGAAGTGTAATTGCGGTTGCGTTTTTGTTGAATGCAAATGACATTGTAGTTTTGAAGTGCAATTGCAACACGGATGGGCGCATGTACAGAATAAAAATAAGACATTAACTATAGTGAATACAATACTAAAAATTACAATTTTGACAAATGACTAATGCTTACATGGGAAAGTGCCCAGTTTTAGATAAGAAATGCAATAGCAAGCACTTTTAAAAATGATCAACACAATGACACTAAATTAACTTGAAGTAAAGATTCAGAGGTATAAAATAATTCCGTACTTTTCAAAACAGAAAATTAAACCACGCACCTTCTATCACCACGCTAGAGATGTTTAGCGATTTTTCTTTTTTAGCTGGAATTTAGCTAAAATCTACTATCTAGAATTTATTTAAGAATCTAAATTAGCTATGCAGTAGCCGTTTTGCTACTGTTAGAGTATAAATGATTTTTTTCTCAGATAAGAGGGGGCGCTAGTAGTATTTTGATCTCTTGATATTCCAAAGCAATGTTAAAATTGCATGCTATTTTTTTGCTGAAAGGGCAAAGTCCACTTTTGTGTCCAGCACCTACGCACACCACTTCAATTGAAATTAGGCGATTCCGCTGTCATCATTAGTTGCATTCATACAAACAACGGAGTTATTTTAGGCGGGAATTTTAACCTGGTCGGTTCTACAGGGCGAGTAGGCATCGTGCCTACTCGCTATCCGGCAAAGAAAATGGCGAGGGAAGGCACGAGGAAAGGGAAGTGAGGACTTGTTTCCCTTGCCTCTTTGTTTACCGCTGGCAAGGAGGCGCCATGGAAACAGGCAAGGGAATGGGAAGTATAGCACCGTACACACGGTAATTGGAAACTGGCATGAAAACTGGCAAGGCACATGGAAAGTATGGGGCCGGCATTAGTCTCCTCTCTGAAGAAGCTTTCCTCATGTCTTCGTAGGTGGCATGGGGCAGTGCAAGGTATCCGAGCTACGGAGAAACCTGCACCATTGCTGGTAGTAGAGTTTAGCTACCTTAAACTTGATTGGAGGTATTCCTGTTTCAAGTCAGACAAAATAACGTGGGGAAAAGATGGAAATCTCGAGTGTATTCTTCAGGTACCTTTGCTGCACCTTTTCCAATGTATCGCAATGTAGTAACCTCACAATTCCAGAACTATAGAGTGTAGTAGAGTGCAAGATTGACTGGAGCAGCTCTGTAATTGTTTCCAAGTGAAAACAACGAGAGAATCTTATAGCGGCTGCAGCTGCATGACCTCAGTTGATTGCTTGCCCTGAGTGATTTGCAAACGTTCCAGTTGAGGAGAAAAAGTTTGAGGCATTTTTAATCGAGGAGGTATCACTACCCTCACCGCTCAGGATTCAATCGGGCAGAATGCAGTCTTAAGTTTGAGGCAACAGCGATCTTGCTTTGGAGATAGTTGTAACCGGCAAATAGTACTAGGTCGTCTGCGTAGGGGAGATGGTGTATTATCTATCAGTTAGCTAGTTAGATGCTACCAAGCTGTACCTTTTCAAAAGACTCTGATAAGCCATAGATGTGCAAGTTGAAGAGTACGAGGCTGGCGGATTCTCCTGGAAGAACTTCATTACAGATTGGAAAACTTTCACTTGCACACTGCGACGTGCAGACTTTGGCAGATGCCAGAGAGTAGACCGACTGGAATACACGAATGAACTTATGCGACACTCCGCATCTGATCAAGGTGTTCCTATGTTTCAAGACATTTGACCGATATGTTTTACTTATAGTTCCTGGCAAAGTTTCTTTTCCAAGCTTAAGCGTTGTAGCACAATTTGCAATTTGAAAAAAAACAAACACTTTTTTCCATCTTGAAAAAGCCATAACACGTAAGAAAGTCAACATTGTTTGTTATATTAAATTGCTTATTGTTTGTTATTTTATCTAAGTCCCAGCATCAGTTAATGTATCTAACATCGACCAAACGTACTATTAACATTTGAACAATAACGTTCAAATTATTTACAGCGGAAGAAAGCGGAGGTGAAAAATGAATCAAGGCCAGCAAACATACAAAACTTTTTTGAAGATTTTGCAAAGAGACTGACTAAAAGGCAACATAAATTTTGATTGTTTTCATTTATACGCGGACTATACTCGAGTTCCTTTGTATGTTCTTGATTCCAGTATAATATATAATATTAAATATTAGGACAATACAAATTAAAATTATTAAAAATATTGTCAAATTAAACAGTATTTCAAAATAAAAATTATAAATCCTTCCAAAAAAAATCCTCATAAAAACACCCTGTTTTTCTAAATTGTTTGCAGCGGCGCCTATTTTATTTAAAAAAATATCCTGGTTTTAAATTATGAGCATACTTTTTAGGATAGGAAAATGGAAAACAAACGATATTTGACATTGCCGCAGAAAGGATGGTCAACATGTAAAGAGAGGGTAGGAACATTGTTGGAAAGGAGTGGTATAAGGCTCAATTCAAGAAGCGCAAGACGAGATTACAAGCCTCTCTACCAAATTTTTTTAAACATTTATCAACATATGAAAATTTACTTGAAAAGTAGCTTTTGTACAAAAGAAATTTGAAATATTTAATATTGCAATTCAATACCACCACTGCCTTATACCACTCTTTTCCAACAACGTTCCTACCCTCTCTTTACATGTTGACCATCCTTTCTGCGACAATGTCAAATAACGTCTGTTTTCCATTTTCCTATCCTAAAAAATATGCTTATAATTTAAAACCAGGATATTTTTTAAAATAAAATAGGTGCCGCTGCAAACAATATTTAAAAACAGGGTGTTTTTATGAGGAATTATTTTTTTCTTTTTGGAAAAATTCTTATTTTTTATTTTGAGTTTCTGTTTAATTTGACAATATTTTTCATAATTTTAATTTCTATTGTCCTAATACTTAATATTATATATTATATTGGAATTAAGAATATGCAAAGTAACTCGAGTATAGTCAGAGTATAATTGAAAACAATCAAAATTTATGTTGCCTTTTAGTAAGTCTCTTTGCAACATCTTCAGATAAGTTTTGTATGCTTGCTGGCCTTGAACCATTTTTCACCTCCCCTTTCTTCCGCAGTAAATAATTTGAACGTTATTGTTCAAATATGTTGAAGGTACGTGTGGTCAATTTTAGACACATTAACAAATACTGGGACCGGGATAAAATAACAAAACAATAAGCAATTTAATATAACAGACAATTTTGACTTTCTTACAAGTTATGCCTTTTACAAAATAAAAAAAAACCTAACCTTGCAAATTGTAAATTATGTTACAACGCTTAAGCCTGGAAAAGAAACTCGGCCAGGATCTATAAATAAAACATATTGGTCAAATGTCTTGAAACATTTTGATGTGTTTAAGCTAATTTTTTCTTTAAGTATGAGTACGCTTACATTTTGAAACCTGAATAATGTCTTTCGTTTTTAATTTCAGGCGATTTTTGATCGTGCACTTTGAAAAAGACTTTGAAAACAAATATTTCTAAGGATTATTGTTCTCGAAGGCATCTTTGCATAATTAAAGATTAGTATTTCTATTGTAAAATACTATTCGTCTATTTTCTAATATTTTTATGTCCAGTAGAAAATCCGGTTTTCTAAATTTTTCTATGAAAATAAACGATATAATAGTTTTAATGACACTTGCCTTACATTTCTATGGCCCCCAAAATGACCCACATTTGATCATATCAGTAACGAGTAAGTAATTACAAGTAATAACAAGACGTCACTTACCATTAGTTACGTCCGTTTGCAACAGTTGACTGTTTTTGCAGGTACTTTTGCAAAATTAAGGGCTAGTAATGAAGTTGTGATATTCGTCTTTTTAAATTGTCATATGTTTAACATCAACCTATTGTTAAGAAATCTATCACATTTTTCTAAATTTCTTGCTAATTTTTCCTGTAACAAATGAAAAGATGAAAGTGGAATGGTGTAAGCAGTCATACTCACTCAATTAAAATATATACTTACCCTTACCTTCCTGTGAGTCCAGCCGTTGGTGTTTAGCATTTTTACTTCAAAATTACAATTGTCCTAAAAACTAAAACAAGCTCCCATAGACGGGCATTTAAATAATCAGAAGAATCACAACATAACAAAAATCCCTCTTGGTCACGAGGGACTGACAAGACACTCCTCCCTTCTTTCCATGACTCTCAAATAACCCCTAAAACAATAATTTTTCTCGGTTTTTTTTTAAGAAAATAGTGTGTATTTTAAAGGAGGAGTATTGCAGAGGGAGGCAACAGTAGGGCCCATTGCAGTTATTGTATGCGATACACCGCCAATGACTTCCCTATTTATTCCAGACTGTTGATAGAGCCGAATCTTTGATAATTCGGAAAATAGTCACATCCTCTCCGGGCTTTTTAAAAAAAAAAAAGTTATAAATTTTATTCAAGAATTGTTTGGTCCGACTTGCGCCCCAATCTAGCATATCAGATCCTACATGCAGATTTTCCAGATAAGCTAGCAGTTGAGAGAATACTCCGTTACGGAGTCATTACATTTTCTGACAGCACTTGACCCTGGACGCTTATTTTCCTTTGGTAAGGAATATCTTGGTGTGATCGATACAAGTCACGTCGACTTTCCTTATGCATGCACAAGCTGGGATTTGATCTCAAGTGGCCAGTGGACAAGTATTCAGAGCTTAACCACCACCAGTAATTTACAATTTCACACAAATTTCAATTTACTACAAAATTGTTTTCTAGGTTGAAAAAACTTTAAAGCTTCACATCAGGTCCTTCATTCTGCTCGTCAAAGAAGCCTGATGACAACGACAAATAGTGGTATAAAATAAATCGCATAGTCGGTATCACGATCATCCAAATACATCACACCTCTTAAACATGTATCACACCGTAATATTTGGCGCATTTCTCCTAGCTTACTTTTGTAAGCCTTCGTCGTCCTATTACAATCTAGATCTTAACAAAACCTTTGTAAAGGGCTTTGATATAGAACTTATAAAGACATGGGAAAAAAAGAAAATTATTGTCGACCAACTTGTTCCGATGGGTAGTAAAAATTCCGAAAAGGTATGAAACATTTATTAAGTTAGCTATCTAGGGGGAGTACAAACATTTCTAAAGCCACACTGAACAAATAAAGTTTTTTAATATAACTTTTAACAATAATATAGGTGGACGGTTATTTTCAGCAGCATATTTTTAAAAAATCAGTTCCCGAAAAGGACGAAGACTTGCTTAAGGGTTTAGGTGTTGGACACTACTTTCAATTGCTGTTTATGTTAGACCAACCAGAAGAAAAATTGGCAATAATTACCTCTATGTGTAGTGGAAAAAATATAGATGCCAGTACAAAAACATCAGCTGAGTTATCCAAATACAAGTTATTTGCTACAAAACCTCGTGATCCGTCAAAGCTGCTAAACGATGTCATCAATGCCGCTAATTATTTTTTCAATAATGTCAAAAAATCGGTAATGAGAATTTATTATTTTATTACATTGCGGTACACTTGTTGTTTAACCCAGTGTTTTGCATGCAAAGTGTTGCTCACATGCAATTATAATATATAAATTTTTTACAGTAATGTACATTCTCGTTGCAATTGCCGTTAAATGTGATTGAGCAAAAAGGGAACTTTATGATTTATGTTTGTGGTAGTAAAACAAGCCTATCCTAGGACAGGGTTTGACCCTATATTTACCTTTTTGCCAAAAAAGATTTAATACATAGGGAAGTACGGCTATACAAAAAATAGCGCTTTTATGTACATATAATTTTGTTCAGTTTCAGAAATGAGGAATACAACTGGCGCATTAGAAAAACTAACAGTATATTTTACCAAACTTCTATTACTAATTTTTTAGTTTACGACTTCAGAATCGTTTATGCTATCCGAAGTTGGACTCTTCTATGATCCGATCGAATATAATTTGGAAGTGGACGGAGTTGACATCATTGATGAAGACGAAATTCCAGTACCCATCATACAGTTCGCGTTGGTTTTTATGGCATATAAAAAGTCTCCTCTTGTCCCAGCTGGTCTGCCAAACAGTAATAAAACTGCCACAATTGGGTACATATCAACCAGTAAAGCGATTGTCAAGGAACAGGAACCAGAAGCGGGTTGTACCATTAAAAAAGTTAGCAAAGGAAACGTTCAAAAAACCACTGAAAAAAAGGGAATACTTCAACTGTTTGGCTTAAAAAAAAAGATATGAGATAGTTTTCCGTAAATTTGAATAAAAAAATACACATTTGTTTTCATATCATTTCCCTGTAACACTATATAGTGAGAAGTCTTAACCCCCGTTGAAACCTTCTCTTGGGTAGGGAGGAAAATCTCAAATCCCGTCCAGTTTGCACAGCAACTAATTTCCCCGCCAAATTAACTGTCAAATTTTTGACGGAGGGTAAAAATTCTCAATGTATATCTAAGGGTATTTGCATTAAATTAAGCCAAAATTTGCGAAAACAAAAGAGAGAAGTGTCATTTGTTCCTAAACTAAAGAATACACGCAAATTTACCTTCGGATGTTTGATGTAATAGATTACTTACTATGTTTAAGTTCATAATCTCTATGCTGGTAAAAAAAAATACAATTATTGCACTCAACTATTAACTGAAGCCTTAACTACAATTAAAAACAAAAAGTAAGAGAGTTACTGAAACTAAAAGCAGTGTTCACTAACAATATATAGGAGATGTAATGGAGAGTAATCAAATCTTTTGAACAGGTTTGTATTTTAATAACGTACAAAATACACTCTGGGTGAACTAACTATAAATAATTGGCGAAGCAAAAGCGTTATGTTTTCGTCAAGTCTGTCCGTTCAAGTATCACGATTATCTTAGGAACTACTCAACGTATCTCAAATCTGTATTCCGATATTTTCAGAAATCCGGCCCAGTTCAAGTTGGTTTTTGTAACAAAATTACCTGAAATAAATAATCATCAAAGCAAGATAAGGCCTTAAAATCAATATTAAGTAGCGGAAGCGAAGCTATAGCTACTTTATGGTTTTGTCCTAACCTAACCACAGAGCACCCCTTCACCCGGTAATGACCCCTTATCCTCAAATTGACGTCAAGCGTCAAGCCGTATTTTTGCATAAAACAAACAGTTAAAATGGGTTCGATGATGTAATAGGTTCCGCTCATACAAAATGATCCATTAAATTTTGAAAACCCTCTTAAAATCTAATGATTTTAATGTTGTCACCTAGTGTCGGCTGGTGGTACTCAAGGGCAATGATGGGGTCGTAGTGAACGCAAAAGACAAGGTCGCATCTGTGACGAAACGTGCAAATAACCTTGCCAATAATATTTGCCACTCCTTTGGGCCTTGCCCATGGAGCAGGGCTAAACCCCTTAAAACTATTCTACATTTTCGAATTTGCCGGTAGCCTGGAGTTCAAATTGGAATAATTGTGCATACAAAATTTGAGAAAACATGAATACATACATTTCAAGCAAACACTAATAACTTCTATTAATTCTATTAATTTTGATTAATTTGAGACTATTCTAACAATTTAACAATTTAAGAAGTTTTTTAAATTGATTAACTTTGCGGGGATTCTTAAGAATACCTTTACAAAATTTTAAAATTCATCCGTGACTACACCGTAATGGAGAGTCAATCTTTTACGGAAATTTTCCAAAGCATCATCATTCCTTTTGCAATGTACATCCGCAGGAGCTAGTGAAAACTCTGTTAACGGTGGTGACTCACGCAGTTGCATCTGTAGGCGGATGCATTAGAAAACCTATTCAATCCCAATCCAATACCTATCTGCCCAAATCCTATCCGAACTTTCGAATTCATTTAGAATCGGACGATTATCGTACTATAATCCCATTCAAATCTAAATCCAATCCCACCAGGAGTGCTGACGAGGGTTCGCGGGTTCGATTCCCGTTCTGAGCAAACTTTTTTTGTCACTTTCGCTATGTTTCTCGGATGTTCAATGATTATGTTAACGATAAACACTAACTCCAAACGAAACTTCTGAAACTAAAATCTGTTTCCGGTTGGTTCCTAATTATAACAAATCCATTCCTAAGCCTACTCCTGACCCAGATTGAGAATAGCTAACTTTAGGCTTAGGAATGGCTAACTCTTGGATTATGATTGGATGATAATTCGATTTGGATTAGTTTTTCTATTCCATCGATTTTCAGGTTGGATTTAGATTGGATAGTGATTTATTTCTCTAATGCATCCGCTCCCTGGAGACCTTCTTTTTCCTATGGCGAATTCCTTTTTCCTTTATGGCTTCTCTTCAGTCTTCTCAGAGGAAATAGACTCTGCATTTTCCACTTCATCACTTGCAAGTTCTAATGCAACAGGAAAAATCTTCAAAGTTTGCTGATTTTCATGATCTCTTAACGTTGATTGTTCAGATGAGTCATCAATGGTGGTGAGATTAGGCTGCTGGAGCTCTTCAGCAGCCAATTGATTTTGCAAACAATTATTAACGTGAAGCTTTGACCTTCGGAAAAACTTTTTTCAAACTCCAACCGGTATTTTGGCCTACGAGAAATAATTGAAAACTTCTAGGGAACTTTTGAAAGGTGGACCACGTAAACCTTGAAAAACTACAGCAAAAATCCCATAAGGATTCAAAAATTTTGAATTTCAAAAACAAATTTTGAAATTTTGAGTATTGCTATTTCTCACCATATCAAAAAAAAAGTTTGTTTTATATAAGTGTTCTTTTGGTAGAGTTTCGAAAATGTAGCTCGTGTACACCACAGGGGTACTACTGGTGAGTGCGAATTCCTCTGATTCCTCTGGGTTTTGGGGTAATGGTTCGAAATAAATAGGAATCAATAAAAATTAACTTCTAAACTTACCCCAGACCCTTTTACCCTATTTGACCTTTTTTAAAAAAATTAAATTACTCAATTAACCTGTAGAGTATAAGAAATAAATGAAACCCCAGACCCCATCTAAATCGTTTCAAAAAATTCAGATTTCTCTGGGTTTGGAGACTAAGGATCACAGCAACTCTAAATGACCAAAAACTTGTAGATTATATGAAATAAATGACCCCCAGACCCACCTTGACACCCTCTGACCCTTTTCAAAAATATTTAGATTCCTCTGGGTTTTGAGTCTAATGGTCACAACAACTCAAAATGACCTGAAACTAATGAATTTAGTTAAAAAAGTGACCCCCATACCCACCTTGACCCTAATTGACCCTTTTCAAAAATTGACTATTTTTTTTTTTAAATATCGGCCATCGGGTGTAGGAAATAATTTAATAGACAATGCAAATCCTGCAACAATGACTTCAAACCTAAACTGTTTTTGGTACCTCTAATTGTGAGAATAAGTATCAATGCTTGTGTAAACGTGTCAACAAATCGTGATAATCCTGTGTGGAAAACTGAGCGCTGGAAGGCAGAAACTGTCCAAGGGTCATATCGTAGCCAATTAAGTATACGATCAATTCAGTAAATAATTCTTAAATAAGGCAAGGAACACAAGCAACAAAAAACAGCGGCACGGAAACCCGTAAAAACTATATTTGAACCTCTACATCCCTACACAAACAACGGAAATTTATTTGGAGAATGCATTGATGCCACTTGTGTTTGTTTAATACAAGCCATGAATTTGGAAGATTCCATCGGATTCTTTACAAACGTTGAGTACCAATCCGCGGAAACCAGAATAATATCCTTGAAAGTCTTGAAAGATCGACACTACAGTAATTTAATCATGACCTCCAAGAGATTAGAGTCATTAAACAAGGATGTAATATTTACCCCAGTTTACCTGAGATCGAAAAAAATCAGACATCAGTCACTGGATGCTTGGCTGTATTCTACTTAACGCCTTAATTTAATTTAAGGAAATTGTAATATTTGATTCTCCTCCAAGCATGGAGGGTGACTTTAAATTTCGCGTATCGACATCCATCGCGGAAGCAGCATATGTTGCGGCGGATAAACGGTTTCAATTAGCAGGCTGGAAGCATATTTATGCTTCAGATTCCTTCATGCAATGTGGGGTAGACTGCGGAGTTCACGTGGCTTTGCATCTATACGCTATACTAAATCGACGGCTATCTTCCAAATTATGTAACTCGGGATTCAATGCTAATTAGGAGATGGATGTTAAAAGTAGTGTCCACTAATCCGGACACCCTGATCCATCTATTTTTTTTTGAACGCGGGAATTTCAATACGTAAGTTTTATTCCATACAAATCAAATATTACCCTAACTAATACCCTACCCTATCCTACCCTAACTAATAACAAAATTGGGTTTTATTTCATGGCACTCCTAAAATATTTCAAATTACTGATTGATTTTTTATTAATTCATAACTACTTAAATGACCTACCGTAAAACTTCCAATAAGAGACCCGTCCGCTAGTTCAATCTTTTTTCCCGACACCCCGTCCATTTAATAGAGACCGCTCATTACTTTTTTTTAAATTCGATTTATATTAAGACAAATCTAAATCTAAAAAATCAGAATTAACCGATCAAAGTTGAATGATTTTTCAAAAAGTCTTCAGCCTTTACTTTTTGTTTGTGCTTGTCTTGACGAAAAATTGTCAAGATGGTACTTTACCTGATTCATTTTTGCAAATTGGATTGAACTGTGTTTCAAATTTAAATCAATTAGGCGTCAGAGACCATTATGCAAATAAAGCAATCTAAAACCGTATATAACATCCGTAACAGTAGTGTTAACATAGGTAATTTCTTTGCAAATGAACTCCACATACTACCTCAATATGCGATCTCTCCGTCTACTGTTTCAGATCGCTCACTATTTGAATGAGGAGAAGTTGACTCGCGGTGATTATTAGAGACCCGTCCATTACTGGATCCCCGCTTTTTATTAGAAGTTTTACGGTATACAAAAACTTGCTCAAAATGATAAGCCGTGCACATTTTTCTGATGAAATTTGTCTGTGTTTGTGTCTAGTTTGGTGTAATGTTTTAGTTTTAAACCAAAGTTTTCCATGCTCTAAATTTAAAAGACATGACCTTTCACCTCTGACACTGATTGTGTCACCGCAGAGAAAAACTTGATAGCGAAAAGTTACTTAGTTTATTGTCCGTTACAACTATTGTATAGGTCATTTTTAAGGAACAGGGTCAGAAAGTCACTCGGGACTGAAGTTTTTCTGGGTGCCGTAAAATAAAATTTAACCAATAATATTGAAAGCAGCACAGAAACAATGCGGCCAGCATTGCCAGAGACTCTGAAGCGTTTCTCGACAAACGCAAAGACGCCAATTCAAGCTGCATGGGACAGAGGGTTTCCAAATGCAATTCAACAGTTGCAAGCTAGAACAAAAGGTTGGTCAAATTGTGGCACAACTAAATGAAGCGGTCAGGGGGCGAACCTCAAGCGCTATGTGTCATTTGCCGAAGGTATTTCAAAAAAAAAATTACAGGCCGCATAAACATAAAATAAATATGAAGTTTTTTTTTCTTGTATTACAGATGGCTTCATGCGAGCTGCGATGGAAGTACATTCACGAAAAAATATTTCACTTGCAACAAATGCCAGTAGTCGGCGACAACTTTGTGGAAATGAATCACTCTAAATGTATTATTTAGCACACTATATGCAATAACTACCTTCAGAATGCTAAAGAACTTTAAACCTTTCTTTTCTTGACTCTAGCATATTTGTTTTTAATACTACCGTTTGCTAAACTGCACAGTTTTACACGGTATTACATGGTATTGCACGGTATTACAAAAATAACATGACTTTATCAGTGCTTGGATTAAACCATCTACACGTAAGGAAACACATAAAGTTTGAATGTTATACCATAGTATACCGAACAATCCACTTCACACAAAAACTTAAATTTATTGGTAACAGGCCACTCGTGACAGGAGAATAATAACCCATTCACTCAATGTCAGATATTCATTTAATTAAAAGTAATCTGAAGACAATATTAAGACTTAATTGTCATCTATTCTATGAATGCAGTCATTTATTTACTTTCAATGATTTAAATTTATCGAAAACATAAAATATAGAGAAAAATAACCGTCCTAGGACAGTATAAATTCAATTTTAAGTTCTGTGTATTTAGTATAATCTAATTTTAAAAATAAATTTTTAAACCTTATGAAGACTCCTGCGCAGCATGCTTTTGCTCCAATGTTTGCTTTTAAAAAAATTAATCTTTGAATTATAATTGCCTATCTATGTAGCTGAGCAAGGGTCGGGCGGAGTAATTTTCTTTGCAACCGATACGCAAACAAATTTCTAAATTCGATTGTATTGGATTGTTAATACTTCTAGGAAAAACATAAGCAATAGGACCTATTTAAAGTTGGGAAGAATAGTTTTGAATTTTGCCAGTGGTTTAGTTTTACTCTCTCTATCAATTCCAAATGCAATCATAATTATAGAAAAGCTTTTAATGTTTCAACTTTGGTCAAATAGGGTCAGTGGACCTGGGGCTCATTAATTTGACTAAATGTCAAAAACTAAAAGTATGTACCAGTTTCAGGTCACTTTAAGTTGCATTGACCCTTAGTCTCCAAACCCAAAGGAATCTGAATTTTTTAAAATTTTTTGAACAGGGTCAAATAGGGTAAAAAGGGTCTGGGGTAAGTTTAGAAGTTGTTTTTTATTGGTTTCAAGTCATTTCCAACCTTTACCTCAAAACCCAGAGGAATCTGATGTTTTTTGGGAAAGGGTCAAATAGGGTAAAAAGGGTCTAGGGTAAGTTTAGAAGTTGTTTTTTATTGATTTCAAGTCAATTCCTGCCTATACCCCAAAACCCAGAGGGATCTGATTTTTTTTGGAAAAGGGTCAAATAGGGTAAAAAGGGTCTGGGGTAAGTTTAGAAGTTGTTTTTCATTGATTTCTAGTCAATTCCAGCCTTTACCCCAAAACCCAGAGGCATCAGAGGAATCAGAGGAATTCGCAATCATGGTCAGAGGAATAGATAGACCCAGTGAGGGGCTTAAGTAGACAGTCATAGCAGCACCACTTAAGTAATTGTAATTAAGTAATTGTAAATTAAGTAGTAGATATAATACGTAGTTAACGTGGCAGCCTCCAAGCTGTCAAATGTCAACCGCATCACAGCTGATCCTTGTTTCTGTCAAGTTGCACAAAGAGTTACCACTCAAGACCCACACCATGCATTCTAGTCAGAGTTACGCAAAGCCTCAAGTACAAATTGAAAAAAATTCTCAATTAAATCATAGGGCGTCGTTATACAATCATACAATACGATTTAAATCATTATACTACGATGGTATTTAAATGTACCAAAATATTAAATATATTAAAATATTAAAATGTGTTTACATCAATTAGTTACATTAACATTGCTGTGACGAACAGAGCAAAAGGTAAGGTTGGCAGTGTTATCCACTGCGCTGGCCAGGGCCTCTTGCTCCAG
>JAQFYP010001877.1:0-14139 GCA_034694865.1 Bilobella braunerae | reverse complement strand
GGTACTCGATAAGTTCAAAATAGCAAAGCGCAAAGTCGTTGTACATATTATGTAATACATCGGAAAATATCCCAGGACTGTGTAATCCAGAAACCAAGAATTTATAGGAAATTAGAAGGAATGTCGTAGTTTGAAACATGACTCGCATCGTGGGTTGGCTTCGACAAAACATTAAAGTATATACTCAAGTAAAATTTTAGGAGTAATTTCAAGCCATGCAAACAGTTGTAAATCCTCAGGGATAACAACGCCCTGACACGCGACTTGTGCTTATAATAACAACTCAATACACCATACTCTAAAATTGAACATGAAATTCTAAGCTAGAATTGTTAAATGAAGTTTGTGCAATTATTTTACTCCGCAGAACATAGAAAAATTACGCTCTAATTTTTATCTTGTGCAAAAAATACATCAGCATCAATACCGTTTTTTTTCAAATACTGCTATTTATATCATTTAGTAGTAAACACATATTTAGTAGCACATATTTAGAGCTATTCGGAGTCATTTCATTCATTCATTCATATTCATTTCCGCAGAGCGGATAGTCAACATGAAGGTAGGGATGTGGTATGGATATGGAGCTCATTAGCGTATATGTTATCATCAAACGGTCACAACAAGACTATTGGTGACAACAAGACTATTGGTAGACTAGGCCCGCTATTTCACGGGCCTAGTCTGCAGAGAGAGGACATCAATCTAACATCACGTAGCTTTTCAGGTAATTTCCATATCCTCTGCCTGTGTACGCCTAGTTCACGAAGATACGGGCATACACAAGGCTTAATGCAAGGTAATTCCTTTAAGGGGAACCAAAAAAACCAACTATTAGCAAAGACATTTTGGTGGCTGATCGGGGGATTTGAACCCCGTTCTCATGCTGGTTAGTGGAGAGAAGCAGATGTTCTAACCACTAGACCAACACCGCCTATTCGTAGCTAGTAGAGTTTTAACAAGCTTATAAGCGCCCGATTACATGTGAGACGTAACTCTCAAAAGTTATCTTTTGTTAGTCACAATTAACTAATTGGGAAGCGTTTTTAAATTATATAAATGTTATAGTTTACTTCAGTATTAAAAATGTAAAATTCAGAAATGTCAGAACCATGGCCCATCAACCGCCAACTACCTTTTATACTATATTAGCAATTATTAATCGTAATTAACTAGTTAGGAATCGTTTTTGAATCAAATAAAATTTATATTTAAGTTCACCGTGTAAAAATCCCCCAATTACATTTAAAATTTAAATTTTTACTAATTGTTAATCACAATTAACTAATTGGGAATCGTTTTTGAGCGATCTACATTGTTATAGCTTTAGCGCGCCTAGAAATGTAAATTTCAATTCATATCTCCGATTTAAATTTTTTGTATCCGTATTGTCAGAATAGTCAGCAAATTAGGGAGACCCCCGATTACGGACGTTTCACGAACTGATTTTTATTATAAAAATAATAATAAGATTAAAATTAACTTGTCCTTGGTTTTTGTTTTAAAATATTTTAGGTTTTGCTTTTAGGTTCTGTTTTTTTGGTTATTATATTACTTTAAGGTATAACTTCATGATTTTTAATCGATGAGTAACTACTATATTAAATTGTGTTAAATGCATGTTGTTAATTGAAAGTTTAGGTTTATTAATAATTGATAAACCTAAACATTTAATCTTGAACAATTTAACTGAAAATTTATAACAATTATTATTGCGTTAACTAAAAGTTAGCTTCAATTATCATTCCATTATGATAAGTGTTAATACTGACGTGTTAATTATAAGTATTTTTTGGCATATTCCGTAATGGTCGCACTTTTTCTGCGTGTCCCTACATCCATTTGTCCGTCTATAGCAATTGCATTTTCACGATAAGACTACAATTGCATTCCAAAACTGAAGTTCTCTTCAAACCAAACTTAGCTCCTGCGCATTGGCAATGAAGGAATTAGGGAGTTCGAGGTTCCGGATATTCAAACTGAGACCCTTCACGGTTCGAAGGGTCTGACCTCTGAAAATTGTTTTTTTTATCAATAATTAGTAATGTTAATGATTTTGGGTTCTTTTATTTTAGGTCCTTCAATTTAGCCTCTTCTAAGCTTTAGGTTCGTTATCTCGTTAAGTCCTATTCTAGGCGCATTATTTAGGTCCTTTGTTTCTCGCTCCTCGACTAGGGACATGATGTGGCCATTAGCCACTTTCTATCCCTTATAGGGTCACTTGGCCGCCCCTCTAGATTCAGCGGTGACTGATGATGCTAAAAATGACCTAAATAATTCTTAGAGCCAAGAGCAAATTTGGTTGGGACTTTATTCTCTCACTGTAAGTTTAAGCCTACTACACTTTTCCTCTGTCTCGTAGATGGGCACCGTTACATGTCTTAGGCCCCTTTACTCGTTAGGTATTATTTTAGGTCCTAATACATGAAATAAAATTTTTTTAATGTTTCTTTTAAGCTACATATTTTGCGTGGAACAATTGATCAACTTAATACTGCGGCGCCAAATTTATTCTAAATGATTTTCATTTATCCAATAATTGTAAAACAACTAAAGCAGGTGCTTATAACTATAGGAACATTATAATTTATTACAGTCTGGAACCTGTTTTGTCGTGCTGCTAATGCACAGTGTGTTGACGCTGTTTTAATACAGCTTTGTGCCGTCTACCTTTCTCGAGTAAAGCGCCTTTGAATTTTGGCATTGTGTTTTAAAAACATGCCAATAGCTCAGTTTTAAGTCTACTGTATTCTATTTCAAAGGGTGCCATCGCGGCTGTTGACAGGAAGGTTTGCCGTCAACTAAAGTTACATTCAATACATGAGGGTAGGAGAATTATAATTTCCATTAATAGACTCTCCTCTTTTAGATCTGGCTTGATTGTTTAGTCTTTAATTTATGAACTTTTTAAGAACAAATTTGCGCTACTGCTTTTAACAAAATCTGGCAACGCTTAGTAAAAAAAGTCGAAAAGAAGTTTTGTGAACTAAGGATTTTTGATCGGTTTCGTCAACAAGTAGAAAACGATACTCTGTGCGGGGTAGCTTATGTGAACTTTCGCATTTTAATAAAATCTGGTTAAATCGTACATCGAAAAAGCTGGCATTGTGAAAAGCATCGTCGAGTGAGGATTTATTTATTCAGGCACTCCTGACACAATATTTTTTAGAACACACTTACGCTACACAATGCTTGCCAAATCTATTCTGAATTTGACGAAATGCTCGTAGAAGAAGCCAAAAACGGCTATTAAGATACACACAACGAACATTGCGTACAGCGATATTATAAGGTTGCTATTCAAGTCAAGTGCCTCTAAATTATCTTCTTGATTTCTTGCTTTCAACGTAAGCAACCGGAGCGTTGCTGTTCTATTTGTAGTATCATAAGCAAAGATTCCCGATTGCACCATTGCGTTAAGGCGCCTAAAAATGGTTTCATTGCGATCTCACTCTATTTTTGCTATACGAAAATATCGTGGCATTTTCAAAATTTTGTTGCTTCCCAGATACAGGTTTTTGTGTTTGGCCTCAAATCCTTCCAATAAAATTTTATGCAATTCAGTTGAACTATCCATCAGTATAGTATTGTTGCACTTGTAGAGCTCAGCGATGTAAGAGTAGTTGCTATTTGTTGGCAATATTAAACTGTACAAATATCTGTTCAAGATTTTGTTAATCAAAGGGTTTGATCTTTTGTTTGCATATGCCATTTGCCAAATGTGGTTGTAAAGTGGATTAGAACCGTAAAGTTTATCAATATAAACTTGACGATCAGATGACTTATTTCGAGATATATCATACTTTAGTTTTGCTTTTAGGTAATTAAAGAAGTAGTTCTCCAATTGTGACTTATCCAAGGCAATAATAATTTTTAGTTCTTTGTTCATTGCTTCTTCAAAATATTGCAATTGATTCACTGGTGGTGGGGATAGGAGGTTAAAAGTAAGTGAGCTCTTGCACAAGCTTGTTAGTACAAGACCGGCTAGCAGTAAGCTTGAAATCATGTATTTGAGACAGAGTTGCTTGTCAGCCAATTTACTATAAACTATTCCTTGCTCAAAAACAACTGCTGCATACATAGATGTGATGCTATCCTTTAATTTTTCACAACAAAATAATACTCGCATAAAGAGATAAAAAAGAATAAAGTAGGGAATAAACGTGAACCAAAAATTAGGCACAAAAATTTGTATGTATTTTAGAAATGTGATGTATCTCCCTAGGTGGTGACATGTCACAAAATTGTGCACTATGTTTCCCCTGTAGTATATCCAAGCTCCAAAGTTCCAACCGTCACGTTTTGGATAATACTCCGCGTGAACAAAAACCTTGTACGGGGGTCCGTTTATTGTAAATTTTGAAATGTAATTGGCCTTATAGTTCTTGTTCCAGCTACCTAATGCGTCAGCTAGCAGTGATTTCACTCCATAGAATAATGGCAACTCTACATACTCCTTATACCGATACTCTGACAAATAACTATCATTTCCAAGAAAAGCAACAGTTTTCATAGTTTGCAACGGTATCCTGCTAAGTTGCGATTCGGTTGGATAGGCAAGGTGAACAATATCACTGTGCAGAGCATCAAATATCGCTTTCAATTTACTCAACTCATTTGATTGATTTGTCTTGATTATTGTTGACGACATTGAGGCAGAGTGGAATGATTTTGTTACAACTATTTTCATCATTTGATTTGGCCTAAAAATATGTGGAATTCTGTTGGTAGTGCCCATTCTGAGTTTTCTGGTTGGCTTGATGGCTCGAACTTCTTGTCTGAGTCGCTAAACAAAGAGATGTGGTAGGTGTACTTTTCAGGGAGAAATTTTAGATTGCCGTAATGAGTTCGCGGGGTAATGTAAGTTTCCTAATCGATTCTCTTTGGAGCGTTCAGTGATAGTGAAACTGAACAAATCTGTCGTTGTAGCTTTGCATTGTTCGAAAACTGTTCTAGATAGTGTGCGTACCAAGTGTTATTAAGTCGCAAGGGTGTCGTCCAAGACCCCGGTATCATCCCATTTCTTCTGTTGAATAATAACCTTGTAGTGGGAAATACTGGGGGATCAAAAGCAATGCCAGGGTTTTCCCGGTACTCAATAATTTCAAAGTAGCAGAGCGCAAACTCGTTGTAAATATTGTACAGTGCATTTGAAAATCTCGTAGGTCCTTGTACTCCAGAAACACAAATGTTATGGGCTGCCAGTACGAAAATCGCCGTTCAAAACATGACTCGTTGTGTTGGCGATATTCAGTAGAATGTGAATACTAAACTGTATTACAATCAAGGATTTAAACTAGAAGTTTACAAAAGTTTAGCAAAACCTCAATAATACCTCGGTAATAATATAATAAACTCGATACGATTTCGTTTTAGGGACAAGAGGGTGTGTTGGGGGAGTTACCCTCTTGTAGTAGGCGTTGTAGTGTTGTAGGCGACTACTCTAAACAAAAGTCAAAAACTACACGTCTAAAAATACACGTCTAAAAATACAAGTAAAAAATACACGTCAAAAATACACCTAAAAAGTACACCTCTAAAAAACCCACCTCTAAAAAACTCGCTTCAAAAAACTCACTTCAAAAAATCACACTTGAAAAAGAGTACTTCTTATCTCCCCCCCCCCCCACAAAAGTTTTCTTTTTGGCAAAGTAGTTTTTAGGTGAACCGAGTGGGAAGGCGATAGAGTATTTATTGTTACTGCAACAATGCAGTTTGGGGTTTATAATTTGATTTTTATTTGATTTTTGTGGAAGTGGAAGTGGGTCCAAACTGGTCGGAGAGAAGTCACCAACAACCCCCGGGGGTAACTTTCCCCACACCCCTCTGTCCCTAAAACGAAATCCTATAAGCCGGGTACGTAAGATTTCGTTTTGAGGTCAAATTAAACGTCAAACGTCTGGTTAACCGTGAACGCAGAGCCACTACAATGTCACAAATAAATTTATTTAAGTATAATTCGAAATGGTATATAAAATCGACAACTTTATAAGGTACATACTAAACTGTTAAACTTTCACTATTGAACTAATAAGTAGTGTTTTGTATAGCCGTGCTTTTTGATTGGCCAATGGGAGGCTGTGCGATCATAACAATTTAATAAAAGTATAAAATTCAACTGAACCACAATATCACGAAATCACGTTTACTTATAAACGTTCGCGGAAACTTAAATTTACCAAACAAGGCAGCATTAAGGCATGACCAGACATGAAATGAAAGAAAAATAGGTTTGAGAGTGCTGTGACATACGTCCTTACCATTTAAACGAGGGTTTGATGAGGAGGAAGAGAACCTTTTTACAGTTAGAAAGCAGCCGAGGAGGAATTGAAATAGAATGTATAAATTTGCACCAAACCCTCTTCCTTTTCTTCCTTCGAGGTCAACGAGAATTCCTTAAGGTCCCAGCGAACGTAATTCGTTACCAATAAACTGTCGCAAATTAAGAATAGTAGATTTCCAAATAGTGCCCCAGTCCCAACTAAGACCCCATCTCCCTATTAGTGCCCCACCCCTAACAGCCAAAAATTGAAATAGTGTCCAATCCCTAATAGTACCCCATGGGGTACTAATGGGGAGTCTTCCTTTACTCAAAAGCTAAACTAGAATTTCGATAAATTTCATGGCTCAACGCACAAGTTGTGTTTAGAATGGGAGTATTTAGTCAAACATTATTTAAATGAATGTGCACGTAATAATTGAACTTTTGACACTGGCTACAACTAAAAATGTTTGTAGTTACATTGATTACAGGTTAAAACTAGTTAAAAATGCAAAGCAGCATTCAATTCTAGTTGAATCAGGGCAACTGGGAAAGAAACTGGCGAAAATCAAATTTAAAATAAAAATAACTGGTATTATTTTTCTAGTTTGAATGATTACTACCTTATTCCGAATAGTAACCCAGTCTCTAATAGTACCCCATCTCCCAGAGCTCTCGAAACAAATAGTACCCCAGGGGCACTATTTGAAAATCTATGGTAGATATAAATAATATTAACCCCGAAAATGTTTTACGATTATACATTTGATAAGAAAGATATTACGTTTTGGAACTTATTCGTAAGGCTTGGAAAATTTTCCGGAATTTTCTAGAACTTATTCGTAAGGTTTTAGGTTTTAAAACTTTTTTCAGAATTTTTTAGACCTTTTAAAAGTTTTTATAGAAATGTGTAGTTTTTGGCTTAGTTTTCCTAAATCTTGCTGATCAAATCACCATTTACTTTGTGGATGAGCCATATTTGCCATCTCATGTGACCATGACAGCAACAAATATAATGCTTAATTACGACTATCAAATTTATTCCCTTTTTCTGCAATAATACATTGAAACTTTCATTGCTTATCGTAGTACTTTTGACGGAATATAATATAATGATGTTATTTTCAGTGACGTTAATTAAATTGTTGAGTTTAACTAGTTTTTGAAGACATAGACTTGTAAGGGTATGATCCTTAAGTTAATTAGTTAGTTGTAAAGTGGGGCAATTCCCATATTAGTTCAGAGAAGCGTTCCAGCAAGAGGAGGGAGATCCACTCCACTCGCGGCAGATTCACTTTGGCTCTTGGACGAGAAGCACTGGGTCCTGGCACGTCTCAGTCATCGTCCACCACCTCAGGTCAGCATTGGTGACCCATGACCCCTTCAAGCCAGGAGTGGCTTCACGCGCCTGGAAAGGCACAGGACCAGGAGTGGCCCTTCCCTTAAGGTTCCGTCATTTTGGTTAGGGCAAGAGCCCTTGGAAATGTTTAGTTAGTTGTTCTGCCCTTTCGGGCATTTGTTTATATGTTGAGTGGCCCTAGGAGGCCCTCCACGTAGGTTAAGGCCCCCTTTCCTAGCATGTAGTAGCGGGTCAATAAACCCTCGTTTACGGGCCAAAGAGCCCTTTGGAAAGGTCGTTTTTTTTGTAGCCGAAAGGCTCTCGTTTATTTTCAGAGGCCGAGGCAAGGAGGACCTTGCCTTGCCCTTACATCTGGTGCCCAAAGACAGGCTGATCTGTCGGGGGACTTGGTGGCGGGGTAGTGTGAAGTTATGGAGGGTGTAGGAAGTGGCCCATGTTTCACTACCATAACAGCCACTCCTTTGAGAGGAAATGCCGGATAGGCCCAGTAGCTCAATGGTTTGAGAGCGTCTCCCCGGATAGGAGAAAATGTGGGTTCGAATCTCACTGGTGGGGTTCTTTTTCTGGCATTCCCGCACCAAGTCCTTACAGACTCCAATTAATTTATAGCCATACATTGAAGCCATGAAGCCGTATTAATTTCTACCTTCTCGGACCTTGAAATAATTTAAATGAAACAATTGATTTTGAGATTTTGGTTCTTTTTTAAAGTTTATACGTTTGTTCTTCTACGTTCTTAGTTTTTATTAAGTTCATTTTATTTTTTTCATTTACAGTCTTTTCAAGAACTTAAAACAGTGTGTTACACTGTAAGTAGCCTCCAATCTTACTTGCTGTTATTTACATAAAATTAGCCATACCACACCAGCCACTTCAATCGCCTCCAGATAACATTATTGTAAAAATCAGCACAGCCTTAAACCATTATTAAAATTTACAATACCGTGAATCAAACTGCTTCTTTAGCACTGGGGCGCCCATTTTCGTAAAAAGGAAAACTTGAATAGGAGCTAACTAACACTAACATTAGTTGCATTGAATCTATTTTACCGTAATAATTAGCTTCGTGCCTTTTGGAATTAAAACGCGTAAATACGTTGCTATGAAGTTTGCCTATACGGGCAATGTATTGTGGAGTTGAGAAGGCGATAAATCTACCATCACGGAATGACTTTCAAGAGCTCTATTTTGCAACTGGGCGTGTGTTGGCTACACGATCATTTTCCAAAAAGCACTATACTATAAAGCATAGCTCAATCTCTCTCATTTATCTGGCAGATAGCTCGAACTTGAATTTGTTTTTCTGGAGAAAAGTCAGCCAATGGCAATGCCTTATGTGAGGCATGCAAATTAGATCCGAGCAATGATTGGCTTATCTTTAGCCAGTATACCGTCAAGAATGTCAACCGGCTCTTCAAGCGCAATTATTGATCCTTTTATACAACACTTAATTTTTGAAGTACTGAATGCTGTTGTGTTATGCAGCATTTCTGTTACTAGAAATTTTAAGGCCCTGAAAAAATACAATGTGTGAAATCAATAATTGCATAGCCCAGTGTCAGGTACTGATTCAGCCGAGATAATCAATAGCAGAAAATAGAGTTGACGTTGAAAGCAACATTAAAAATTGTTTTTTTTTTTTACATTTGTTTTACAAAATTATGGATCCCCGCTACACCCTGATCTCTTTCATCTTCTCAGCAGTATTGACAATATTTTCACTTTTATATAAAAATCAGTTCGTATATACACTTAAATTATTTAATTAAAATATAATTTTACATTTGTTGCTGTGCCCCTGAAGAAAAACTATTTTTAGACACAGATCAAGCTCGTTTAAAGTACTCCCGGACGCTTAAAGCTATAAGAGGCAAGTTGTACCTCGCATTCTCAAACCACTATTCCGACTACGAGTTAGAGAATGAATAAATGTGTTATATATCACCACTAAATAGTACGTTTTTGTTAATACACATTTCAATTGATTGGTTATGATAAATAAATGCATTTTATTTAGTTTCGCTTTCTGACGATTTATGTTAAATAATATTTTTGTTCGTATTATTTTTATGTAGTTTTATTTGCCCAATTTTTTATCAGAAATGGAACTACCTTGTTTTTATGCACAGTATGTACATCAGGGAAGTTCTTGTACATGAAATTATTCAAGTTTTATTCCGGGACGCTTGAGAAAACTTGAGAAGTAGTACTCAAGTTTTAGAAATATTAAGTGTATGTTATTTTCATAAGTAAGCTCCAGCGGAAGGGAATGTTGTGTAAATAAATTTCAGGAATGAACAATTGTAATGTAATTGAATTTTTTTTTATTTAAACACTAGTGTATTATATTATATATATTTTTGCTTTTTCTTTTATATGCTAAGTATGTGTGTGTGCAGTTATTGGTATCTTTCAAAACGGCGCAATATTAACACTAATTTTGTGCACGTACTATAGTTGACAACGCTCAAAACAAGTTTCACAATAAATTCAAATATTTAGGCAAATTACTTGAAATTGTCCCACTTAGATTCAATTGGATTCATAAAATCAATTGGTTAGAGTGAAAATTTTCCTTTGATTGATAACTTCGTCATTTGATACAAAGAATATAAAAAAATGCTTCAATATTTTATTATATAAAATAAATGTTCTGTATACTTTATTATATATGTATATATAATAAATATACTTATAAGTCACGCAGTGCAAAACTTCGGAATGATATTGTAACTATCTTTCCAAATAAGTTTATTAGGAATAGGGTAAAAGATTTGAGTGATAACAGGAAGTGACTGTGACACGGATTACAAAATGTCACGGGATAGCACTTTGTTGATAAAAAAAAAACCTAATATTCAGTTATTAGGAAGCTGTTAGGTAAAAAATTTTATGTTATTTTTGAATAAGGCCTATCAAGGTGTCAGGATTAGATTCTTGATAAAATCAGTTGTCACAAATAAAATTGTCAAGTGGTCGTACCCTTTATCGTTTGGTATATATAATACTAAAAAATTGATTGATATTCAGTGTAAAAACTAGCTTCAAAATGTCTCTTGCTATCTTCCATATTTTTCTCCTCGTTGCCCACGCTGCCGTGGCGCAAAAGACCGTTTGCCCAGAAAATTTCCCAGCAGAATGCTCTTGCAGTGAAACATCAGAGATCATTGAATGTGCTATCAAACCTTTGGACTCCTACTGGGAGATCAAATCCACGTTTGACGCAATTTCTGATTCAATCAACAACAATACCCTCATTCTACCGCGGGTACACTTGAGTGCGGAAACCTTAGCGCACGCACAAACCGTTCCAGAACATTCCATTTCTTCACTCAAAATTGCCCAATTCCATGTTAGGGCCAATCACAAGTTTTCATATATTCACCCTCAAGCATTTTCCAGTATTTATGACGTCGCCGAAACAGTGGGGTTCTGGGAGAAGGACTTCTCAAATTCTTCTGAAGCATTTTCGCTTTTCAACAATTTTAGAAGTGTCGAAAATTTGTACTTGGAGGCTGACACTTATCTCCCTGTAATTCCTATGTTCGCTTTTGCTGAACTTCCTTATTTGAGCGATGTTACCATGAATAGGGTTGGCCTTTCGCAAATTGGTAACTTCGCCTTTTATGCTCTTCCAGTATTAAATTATTTATCTTTAGACAATAACCTACTAGAAGTAGATGGAATATCGAATTCGGCATTTGTATTGTCAGCACGAAACGTTCTGATTGCGCTCGAGAAAAATGCAGGATTAACCCATTTACCAGAGGAGAAATTTCGTGTACTATTTGGCGGTGATAATTCTCTTTTTGTCGGACCTGGATACAACGGAAATGAGTCTCACAAGTTGCACTGTGATACGCGAATGGATTGGTTTTGCGCCACAACTTACACGCGCCTGTATGGTTATGAGTGTAGGGAGGAGGAATTTACTGACATATTTGACTACTGTGGTACGAAATTTGGTTACAGTCCGTTGACGAGCAGCGATCCAGAATCGGTGATGCAAATTGAACAAGAAGATTGTTCGAGGCTGGAAACTTATCGAGCAAAAGAAGCAACCCGTGCAGTCGATGTCACAGCTAGTGTTAGAATCTGAATAATAATTATTCAAAAGCACTAAATTTGAAATTCCAGTAATTTTGATCGACTTTTACATAATATTACTAGCAACGATGCTGATAGAGTATAACAGAATTATTTCAAAATTAAAATTTGTCACTAAAATTGTGTAATAATTTTTCAATTTAACAAGCAATAAATAACCTAAAACAGTCTTTGAAACCTTGGCACCTTCTTCTGTCAAATTGTAAATGCGTTTTGTAAAACACTTTATTAAGATTCAGAGCTTAATATTGACTATTTTATAAACATATCATCACATTTCGCCTCATCATGGCAAAATACGACCCTCCGATTTCCAGCGTATCCTGTTGAATAGTTGATCTTTTGACGGAATATAGCAAATCTACTTTTCTCACAATTTTTTGGTCACAGATACTTAAATTACTGTAAATTATCACTGGAGAGTCTTGACTCTTAGCTGGGATTTGTTCTAATGACCTTGATTGGTCAGGAAAAATTGACCAATGCTGAATGGTGGGTATTGGTAAGTTGTAAGACTGGAGAGCCTTGCAACTTACCACTCATGCTAATCGTTGATCCGATTTCTGTCAAAGCGTCTCCCTAAAGGTCTGCGGCAAAGGAAGTCAGGATTTCTTTCCATTCCATTTTTGTTTATTGCTACGATGAAGATGGTATAGAAGCAAAAAAGGGCAATCGGAATTATAGCACCATACACATGGTAGTTGGCATAGAAACTGGCAGAGCAGATACAAAATTATGGGCTATCCCAGTCACAGTGCATACGATAAAAATTTAAAAAACGCGTGCAAAATTGGTATTAAAAATTGTTGTCAGGTCATATAAAATCCCATGTTATTTATGATGCCTCTTTTCCTTGACTATCTACTTCAAAAATGGAAGTAAATATGGGGCTTGCATAGTAAGGTCAAACCGACTCATCATTTGCAGTGCGACCCCACCGTGTTAGAAAGAAGTCTTCAACTTCGATTTGCATCCTACAGTTTCGATAGCTGATTTCCACGCATTTTAAATTTTACTCCTCTTTAATATGTGGCCTGCCAACCTGAAATGCTGGGTTTGGTGGCTTTTGTATATAGTCATGCGTAGCGGGTTTAAGTTTAAGGTTGATGAATAAATGAATGTAACTGAATCTGTAACAATGTTTATATTCACGGCAATCAATCAAAACAATAGCATTTTTTATCCTTCGCCAAATACAATAGTCGGAGTTGGTCCTGCTCCAAAAAATTCTACTTTGATTTAACCTTGTAAACTATAACCTTGTTTACCTATGGTGCCGTATGCTTTGGAAAATAATTTTGTCCATAAAACATGTTTAATAATTGTTAAAACTTGTACAATATGTATCTAGTTTTATTCATAAAAACTCATTTCCACGTGAAGACAAGTCAAATGATTGTATTGCATATATGCATAAAACCAATAAAAGTCTTACAACATTTCGCCAAATTAGCAATCTCTCTAATTTGGCTATAAGTACATCAAATCCATTGCTATTACGTATTTTCAGTTAGCCAAAAACCTTCCAAAAAGAAGCTTATTTGAGGTTTTTTATTGACTAATAAATTTAACAATTTTAAATTAAATCATCATCAAACAAAAAACATTTTATAGAGCACTCGGTCAGTCGCCAGTAAAAGAATAATCCAATAATAATGTTAGTAGTTAGTAGTAGTTAGTAGGGAAAACAAAAAGTAAGGTTGGCAGTGGAAACCACTGCGCTAGCTAGGGCCTCTTACCAAAGAAGCTCAACCAAGTTACTTATGCCTTTCCTTCATAGTCTTTTACGTTTGTAACCTTATGCAATCTGAATTTGACAAAATTTTTGTACAAGAAGCCGAAAAAAGCTGAAAAGGCTATCAAAATGCACGCAAATACCATTGCGTATAACGATATGATAAGGTTGCTATTCAAGTGAAGTGCCTCAACATAATCTTCTCGATATTTTTAGCCTTCAAAATAAGCAGCTGGAGAGCCTTCTATTTGTAGTGCCGGGAGCAAATACTCCCGATTACACCAACGCATTAAGACGCCTGAAAATAGTTTCATTACAATCCCATTCTATACTTGATATACGAAAATATCGTGGCAGTTTCGTCTTTTCCCATATACAGGTTGTTTTTTGCTTGCCTCCAATCCTTCCAGAAAAATTTTGTCCAATTCAGTTGAGCTATCCATCAATACCGTACTGTTACACTTGTAGAGCTCAGCTATGTAAGAGTAGTTGCCATTTATTGGCAATACTAAATTCTACAACATTTTGTTCAATAACGTATCTGATCTGTTGTTTGCAAACGCAAGTGAATATTGTGAGGATATGACCTCACAGTTAATTAATCACAATTAGTTAATGGCCATAAGGCCTTAGGACGCGTTTCCCCATCCCTGCCACCTTTCGCCTCGGTGCGCA
>JAQFYP010001876.1:0-14141 GCA_034694865.1 Bilobella braunerae | reverse complement strand
AAAAAAAACGGCAGTTCAAAAAAGGCCCGCAGTTTATAAAACACCGGCAGTTCATAAAAGGCCCGCAGTTTATAAAAAAAACGGCAGTTCAAAAAAGGCCCGCAGTTTATAAAACACCGGCAGTTCATAAAAGGCCCGCAGTTTATAAAAAAAAAACCGGCAGTACATAAAAGGTCCGCGGCTCATAAAAACCGCAGTTCGTAAAATGTCCGCTCGTTCTTAAAAAGCCCGCAGGTAATAAAATTCCGCCCGATTTAACTCGAGAACTGGCGGACGAATTTGGAATTCCAGTGCAAATTTAGGTGCCTTATGAACTCCTCGATTTGAAGGCCGCAGGGGATCAAGCAGAAACCACTGTTTACACTGTTTACCTTTAAAGGGTAAACAGTGCAAATGAATGAATTTACTACTTTTTTATGAATTGAAAAGACAAGGGTCCGCAGCTCTATTATGTATTTCAAAAAGGTACTTTTCGGACAAAATGATTTATTTCAGACTTTTTTATGAAATGAAAAGTAATATATTAATTTTTCTAAGAGCATGGGTAAACACACCCCATAGTTTTAAGTTAGTTTAGTTTAGTTAATTAAAAGTAACTTGTTTAAATTAACTAAATTAAAGTACGCGAGTTGAGTCCTCATTGGTAAAAGTGACGATTGCATTCCAGGACTTAAGGGTCCCTCAATTAATTCGAGTCAAAATTAAGTCTGCTCCTAATTAAATAACAAACTAAATTGACTAAAAGTAAACTGCTTTACATTAATTGTAATAGAAAAGCATAAGTTTGGTTTTGGTCCAAAGTAGCCTTAAAACTATCAAATTAAACTAATTAATTAATTATTAATTGTGTTAATCATTAAAACTAATTCAAAGTGCTAAAGCAAAGGAAAGCTTACAATAAATTCTATTCCCCGTAAAACCTTACACGTGTTCCAAAATGTTGTTCTAAAAACGTGTTTTGTTCTAAAAACTGGTTCAATCAATGAAGATGACGAATTGCACTTTTCCGAGCGGATCTTCTGGCCCGATGTTCTTGACCCAGGCTCTGCAGGTAACTTGTATTACAATGTTGTCTAAAACCAGAAAATCAATTACATTTTGAATTAAAAAAAAACGCACAGTACAATACTAAAAATGCACGGTACAAAATGGAGCCCTTACATTGCGGCTTGACGAACTTGACAAAAAGGAAGGGGGCCATGTAGCCCTTCTGCTGCAAATAGGGAAAGTAGTATGCAGGGACCCCTTGAAACTCACTGTTCTTAAATGCTGGCGAGTAGTACTGCAGTGGTCCAATATTCTCCCGATCCTCAGGGCCCTCCCCTTCGCAACTCATCCAAATGGTGTCCAACTTAAGCACAAATTGCAATTAACTAGTTAACTAAAACCGTAATTAACTAAATTGCAATTTAACAGTTAAGGGATCCCTTAAGGGGACTTACCAACGGGTTGTTGCTGCTCTGAGTGAGCGTCTGCTCGATATGTTCCAGCAAATCGCTTGGCATTCCTAGCTCTTTGGCCACTTTCAAGTCCTCCCGCGTTTTGTAGGCCTCAGGAGTCCATCCCTCGATCTAGTTTTTCAAAATTTTAAAAAATCTGTTCAAACAGCATTTAGAAAAATTGTCACGTGCCTTGTCCAGCCGGAGTAGAACGCAGGGGGTCCCTTCGCCGTGGTCATAGCCATAATTTGCGTTTTCTCTAGAACAGGCCTTGTTCAAAGCAGTAATGTCCACGAAACAGGCCTTTTCGCCTTCAGCGGCGACGCCGCCGTAGGCGCAGTTGTTCAACGGTGGAACTCTGGCGTCTGTGCCGTTGTACTCTACAGGTACAATTAAAGTTAAATGTAAATTAACTAATTATAGTTAATCTTAGTTAACTAATTATTTAAATTTTTAAATTTACCCTGTTGAAATAGTTGCATAAGGCGATCGCTGTAGTGCCGTGAGTGCACTACGTCAGTAAGCTTCACCCAGATCAGTTTCGAATCCACGGCGTTGTCTACCCTTGGTTCGAATCTCAGGGCGGGAGCGGCGGTGCCCTTGAAAAGGGTCCATGCAAGCGCATGCGCAAGGGCCCCCACCCCTATAAGTAGCATGACGAGTAGAGCAATGAGGACCTTAACTGCAATTCCACAATTAAATGTAACAATTAGTTAGTCATGTATATAAACATAATTATATTTAAATTAAGTTAACTACAGTTTACTCCATGGCTTTCCGCCCCTTTCCTTCCGGGGTTGTAAAGAAAGCTTCTGATTGGCTGACGCCTGTCAAGTGGGCACTTTGCTCCCTTTTCGTCCGACCCCATGACCGCTCTCCAGTGAAAAAATTAAGGGCTCTTAAACCACTTAAGTGATAATTACTAATTAAGAACGATTAATTGAGCTTAATTTACGCATTAAATATCACTCCTATATGGATATACCTACAATGAATCAAAAGCAAACCTGCAAATCAGATGAAAAGGATGATTTCATGACCTTTTTTTGTACGTAAAAAAAAAACTTTTCAAGGTCAAAGGTACCGAAATATAATTGGACCAAAAGCTATGCTAATATATCAGAGTCACATCCCTCATCCACACAAAATATTCAACGAGATGAATTACAAGTTTGCTGTTCCACAGGTTGACCTAACATGACCTTTTTTTAATTACGTTAGTTAATTGTGGTGGATTAGTTAATTGACTACAGTTATTTTTAAGTTCAAAGTGTGAGTTTTTTTATTGAAGTTTTGGGGTAGATTTAACAAATATTGATCTCATTCTTAACGGAGCTTAACTTAACTTTTAGTTTAACTTTGAACTGTAATTTGGACAATTCTTAATTAAAGTCAATTTAACTTTGATAGTAATTAGCTATTGTTAATTTAAGGAGAAAACAGACAGATGAGTGTGAAAGGTCATTGACCTCTGACCCAGGTGATGCTAGAGGGTACGACTGAAGAAACTATTTTCCTAATTAGCCGCATTAATTACTTTTAAGGTAATTGAAATCATAATTATTGACAATCCAAATCAAATTAAATAATTAAATTAGATTTTGAATAAGGCTTCTTTAACAACTCGGAGAATTTGAACTCAGCGAGCAGGAAAACGAAAGGTCGAGGGACTTCCTGTTAAAAAAAGATTCGAAATTTAAAAAAAAAAATACAACAAATTTTGAAATATTTGTCCTATCAGTATTTTTTTAATTCAGCGATTTGAGGCTTTACAATTGACGAACGCTTCATCGAAAGAATCGACGAATGCCTTGAAGTTCTTGATGTTTGTTTCCTCGCCAGCGATGTCGGTGTGATTCGGAGAAGTTCGGCGCAAATCATTGAGTGCTGCATAGCGATTAATCAAGATCTTCTGCAATTTATGTGCAGCGGCCAGCGGATTGGTTTCCTGAAACGAAATTACAACTGCGGTCAAACTATTTATAATAATAATTATTATAATTTAGGAATTAACTTATTAATTAAAGAATATAATTATTGCTATTTTTTAAGACATGCGCTTACCATCAAGTTTCTAATAGTTTGGATTGTCCCTGATGTCTCCTCGAACTTCTCCAGCCAAAATTGTGCCATTTCCTGAAAATCCAGAATGGTTGGCCATTTTCTCACCCAATTTGAACAAAAAGCGAATTTCACTGTCGTACTTTTCCCGGTCGGTTAACAGTAGTGACTCTGACGGGAGTTAATTTTAAAGTGAGGCGTTTTTGTAATGAAACATAAATTTAATAATTAGTTAATTTAGTTAATTAATTAAACTAACTTTTTTTTTGTAATCATGTTTAAGATAACTCCTACTTTACCCTTCCTTACCTGTCCACTTAATTTAATTAAGCTTGGAAAGAAGCTTAAAAGTAATCGCTGCGGCTAGGCTACGAATCTATGAAGCTACGAATCTATGAACTTCCAAAGGAGGCGGATGCACCATTACCAGAGCAATGGCCTTCGAAGGCCTTAAGGGCCTCGAAATGACCCTATTTTTAGAAAAACTTAGTGGCCATGGGCGTTTGAAACGAAGCGTTGCTTTTCAAGTTGAGCTCAACTCATTTTTATATACAGAGCGTGTTTTTATGCAGGGAACGCTAGACAGCTTTGAATTTCAAAATTTTAAAAAGGATTAGAAAAGCATTTAGAAAAAAAACTCCCGTGCTTGAAGGCTGTCTGCCGAAGATAGCTATCGAACTATCCTCTGCCAGTGGTTTTTTTAATTTTTAATACCAAAATCTTCAACGAGATGTTAATCAACTTTGTTGTTTCACAGTTTGACCTAACTTGACATTTACTTTTTTTCATTTGGTTAGTTAATTGGAGTTGAATAGTTAATAGTTAATAGTTTTTCAAATCTTCAAAAGTTTGACAATAAACTAAAAAAAACTACCAAATATTGACTTCAATTTTAACATCGAGTTGATTGTCATTTTAAATTCAATTTAAACTCAATTAAACTTCAAGTTAATTAATGATAGCTTGACTTTAATTAAGTTTGATAATTAGCTTAAATTTGATTTAGCCGACTTGACTTTAAGTAAAATTTGTCTGTCCTAGGACAGGCTAGTTCGACTTTTTGCCGAAAAAAAAACCGTTTCGGTTTCGGTGCAGATCTGGTTCTGGTTCATTTTCATAATATGAAAGAAATTAAATTAAGGCTAACATAGCATTGCCTTTAAGAAGAATTAAACTAACTTCAAATCTACTAAGGCTGATTTGTTTTAACCTTAGTTTAATTTAATTAAAAATACTTGGTTTAATTAAAGCACTTGAGTTGAGTCCACATTGGTAAAAGTGACGGTTGCATCAAAGGCTGAGGAGTGAGGACTTAAGGGCCCCTCAATTAATTCGAGTCAAAATTAAGTCTGCTCCTAATTAAAAATAAACTAAACTTAAGTTAAATAAATGGCTTTAAATTACTGGTACTGGAAAAATAGTGTTTGGTTTTGGTTCAAGTAAGCCTTAAAACTTGTTGAGATATTGAAGTTAATTAAGATTAACTGTAAAAAAAAAACTAATTAAACTAATTACAAATTGAATTAGGTATAAATTCTCTTCTTCTAAAACCTTAAACGGGAACTCTTGTCCTAAAACCTTGTTTCGAAATCTTGTTCTAAAATCGTGTTCTAAAAACTTGTTCAATCAATCCTAAGGTCGAATTGCACTTTTCCGAGCGGATTCTGTGGGCCAATATTCTTGGCCCAAGCTCTACAGGTAACTTGTATAACAACGTTGTCTAAAGCAAAATCAATCAGAAAATCAATTAGATTTCGAATAAAAAAAAACGCACGGTACATTAAGAAGAATGCATTGTACAAAGTGGAGCCCTTACGTTGCGGCTCGACAAACTTGACAAAAATGAAGGGGGCCTTGTAGGCCTTCTGCTTCAAATAGGGAAAGTAGTATGCAGGGACCCCTTGAAACTCACTGTGCTTGAAAGCAAGCGAGAAGTACTGTAAGGGCCCAATATTCTCACGGTCCGCAGGGACCTCCCCTTCGCAACTCATCCAAATGGTGTCCAACTAAATTAGTAAATTGCAATTAACTAAGAACCACAATTAACTTAATTACCAATTCAGTACCCCTCCGACCTACATATGGGTGGACACTGCTCCTACTCAAAAACCCCCGGATCTCTTTCAGCAAATCGCTGGGCATTCCGCGCTCTTTGGCCAATTCCAAGTCAGTTTCCGTTTTGTACGCCTCTGGAGTCCAGGCCACGATCTGAATTTTAAAATTTTAGAAAATCCTGTTCAAAAAAAAATTTAGAAAACGAAGGGTCACGTGCCTTGTCGAGTCGAAGCAGGACACAGGGGGTCCCTTGGTCGTATCCATAATTTGAATTTTCTTTCGAACAACCCCTGTTCAACCCGGTGACGTCCAGCATACAGGCGGTTTCGTACGCAGCGGCGTCGCCGCCGTATGAACAGTTGATCCACGGTGGCACTTGCTCATTGTCCAGGAAGTATTCTAACACAGTTAATTAATTAATTGAGCAATTAACTATTCACATTAATTAAAGTTAACCTCTAAGTTACACTTTTAGGCCTACCCTGATGAAAAAACTGGGTAATGCGATCGCCGTAGCTGTTGGAGCGCTTTGAATCAGAACGCTTCACCCAAATACGCCGTGAATCCACGGCGTTTTCCAGCCGCGGTTCCAATTTCAGCGCTGGAGCAGGAGCGCTGCTGTCCATGATAAGGGTCCATACAAGGGCCGAAACCCCTACAAGCACGAGCAGCAGAATGACGACGATGACTTGAACTGCAATCAGTTTTTTAACAATTAGTTAATTATTTAAATAATTAACTTTTTATTAATTAAGTTAACTAGCTTACACCTTAGCTTTCCGCCAGGACTCTCTTGCGTTTCGGGATTGTGCTGGAGGCTTGTGATTGGCTGACGCTCGTGGAGGGGCAGCGGGGCCTTGTCCGTTCCAATTACGTCGGACTCCATGCCTCTCCACCAGAAAAATAAGGGCCCTTTTACACAACTTAAGACTTAATGAGCCACTTAATTAGTAATTATGAACAACAATTAATTAAAGCTTAATTTTCCACCTCAACTGTCCAGGTGAATTGTGATTTTGCAAAGGATGAGCCATCCTTCAATTAAGGCTTTCCGAACATTTTTGTTATCAAAAAAGACCTTTTCAAGGTCAAAAAGGCACGGAAATGGAACTGGGCCAAAGGCTATGTATAGATCTCTCTTATGTCTCTTCTTAACCAATCTTCAGCCCAGATGCAACCAGTTTATATTCCACAGTTTGACCTTATGACCTTTTTTTTTGCATAAGCCTTTTAGTTAATTGTAAGTGTTAATTAATTAACTTTCATCCAATTAACGGATAGTTGATAGTTGAAAAGAAAACTTTACTTTTTAGGAGTGCGTACAATTCCGCTCTCAAGTAAGAGTTGATTTTTTGTTTTATTGTTAGAAAGTTGAGGACGGAAAAATGTCTTTGAGAGTTTGTCTTAATTAAGAGCTAATTAGTTAATTACTAAGTTAATAATTTAATTGCACAACTTAGGAAAAAAAATAATTCTGGAAAAACCACCGCGACGTCTGCGCCTTTCTCGTTCACCTGCGTCATTGCAAAGTAGAGTTGGTTTTGCATAAATCCTTAAAAATCGTAATTTTTGTAACTTTTACGCACGTCAAGATGGACAACCTGCGACACAAAGACAATTAATGGTCTGTTCCTAAAGACCGTATAAAGTTGTTTTTAAATATATTGTGTAAAAAATTGTTTGAAAATCAAAATTTGCACTGAAATTTTGTTTTAAAATTTTGAAAAAATTCTCTCAGGGTTCAATGACATGGACAAATACAGTGTGTGATGTCCATTTCCACAAAAGAGGGTTTGAGAGATTCACATTCAAATTCAAAATATTTTTTTTTTACTAATCCATAAAATAGAAAGTAATATTTAAATTTTAGAACATAAATGATGGCTTTTATAAGCACGAGTAAACACAATATATCCAATATATATATCCGCAATATATATATTAAAAGTTATTTTAGCATTTAATTTAATGCTATTAACGATATTTAACGATTGATTGATTTAATTAATTAAAAATAACTCGTTTAAAGCACTTGAGTTGAGCCCATATTGGTAAAAGTGACAGGTTGCATCCAGGGCTGAGGACTTAAGGGTCCCTCAATTAATTCGAGTCAAAAGTAAGTCTGCTCCTAATTAAAAAAAAATAAACTAAATTGACTAAATAACTTATTTAGTACGTTAAGGTTTAAATTACCAATTGTGTTAATTTTGAAAACTAATAAGTTCTAAGGCGAAGCCATTTTCTCTTCTCTTCTTCTAAAAACCTTACACCAAAACTCTTGTTCCAAAATGTTCTAAAAACGTGTTCTAAAATCCTCTTCTAAACCCGTAGTCTAAAAACATGTTCAATGAATGATGAGGTCGAATTGCACTTTTCCGAGCGGATTAGGTCAGTTAATTGTAGTGGATTAGTTAGTTAACTTTAGAGTTAGTTTCACAAAAGTTTGAAAATAATCTGATTTTTTTCGGGGTAGATCTACCAAGTACTAACCTCAATTTTAACATCTGGTTAGTTTAAATGACATTTAAACTAATCCTAATTAATGTTAATTTAACTTTGATAATTAGATTTTGATTTAGCCGACTCGTCTGGTGCGTTAACAATTAATTTTAGCCAGACCAGCCGGTCCTCAGACAGCAAAAATTTGATTTTAATTTCTGGGTCCTGGCCAACTAGGAATTTTTTTTATGCTAGTTTTTTTTTCTGAAGGACAAGCTAAGTAGCTTTAACATACTTAACTTTAGTTAATTGTAATTAAATGTTGTAATGTAATCTTAAGGTTAAAAGTTATTTTTTTTTGTCCTATGACAGGCTAGTTTGACTTTTTACACAAGGCAGTTTCGGCTTCGGTGCAGATTATGACCACGTAGTGACCCCGAAGGGTACAAAAGTACCCAAAAGGGTACAAAAGAACCCAAAAGGGTACAAATGTACCCAAAAAGGTAACGAAATTAGTGTTCTACCTATTTCATGACGTAAAAAAGGGTCCCGGACCCCTTAGGAGGTTGCGAGGCTGCTGTGTCGTGAAAAGGTTTATTAATGTGTCAAACAAATATTTATTTCTATATTTTCATAATATGAAATAAATTAAATAAAGGCTAATGTAGCATTGCCCTTAAAACAAATTAAACTAACTACAAATCTACTAAAGCTGATTTTTTTTAAACCTTAGTTTAATTTAATTAAAAATATTTGGTTTAATTAAAGCACTTGAGTTGAGCCCACATTGGTGAAATTGACGGTTGCATCAAAGCTGTGGAGTGAGGACTTAAGGGTTACTCATTTAATTCGAGCCAAATTAAGTCTCTTAATTAAAAAAAAACTTACTAAATAATAAAACTAAATTAACTAAATGACTTTAAATTAATGGTACTGGAAAGTTAACGGTGTTTGGTGTTGGTTTAAGTAGTCTTAAAACTTGTTGAGGTGTTTAACGTGTAATTTAGTTGCGTTTAACTGTGAAACAAAATAATTGTAATTTGTAATTACAAACTTAACTATTAATTGTGTTAATTATGAAAACTAATTAAAAGTTCTAAAACAAAGCAAAGCTCACAACGAATTCTCTTTTTCTAAAACCTGACACGGAAAATTTTGTTCTGAAACCCTATTCTAAAACCGTGTTCTAAAAACTTGTTCAATCAATCATGAGGTCGAATTCCACTTTTCCGAGCGGATCCTCCGGTGTAATGTTCTTGGCCCAAGCTCTACAGGTAACCCGTATAGCAACGTTGTCTAAAACAAAATCAATCTGAAAGTCAATTACCATTTTGAATAAAAAAAAAACGCCCGGTACATTAAAAAAATGCACTGTACAAAATGGAGGCCCTTACATTGCGGCTTGACAAACTTGATAAAAATGAAGGGGGCCTTGTAGCCCTTCTGGTTCATGTAGGGAAAGTAGTATGCAGGGACCCCTTGAAACTCACTGTTTCTGAATGCTGGCGAGAAGTACTTTAAGGGCCCAATATTCTCACGGTCAGCAGGGCCCTCCCCTTCGCAACCCATCCAAATTGTGCCCAACTAAATTAGTAAATTGCAATTAACTAAAACCCCAATTAACTAATTAGCAATTAAGTAACCCCCTCCGGCCTACCCATGGGTGGGTGTTGCTCTCATTAAGAAATCCCTGGATCATTTTCAGCAAATCGCTGGGCATTCCCCTCTCCTTGGCCAATTTTAAGTCCTCCCGCGTTTTGTAGGGCTGAGGAGTCCAGCCCTCGATCTGCAATTTTTTAAATTTTTAAAAATCCTGTTCAAACAGGATTTAGAAAACGAAAGTTCACGTGCCTTGTCGAGCCGAATCAGGACGCAGGGAGTCCCTTCCTCGTGGTCGTAGCCATAATTTGAATTCTCTTTAGAACACCCCCTGTTCAAACTGGCAACGTCCAGCAAGCATGCTGTTTCGTAACCAGCGGCGTCGCCGCCGTAGGCGCAGTTGCTGCTGCTGAACGGTGACCATTCCCCATTATGGATGTACTCTAACACAGTTAGTTGAGCAATTAACTAATAATTAATTAAAGTTAACCTCAATTAACTAATTAAGTTACACTTTTAGGCCTACCCTGCTGAAAAAATTGAGTAAGGCGATCACCGTAGCGGTTGGAGTGGTTTAAGTCGGAACGCTTCAGCCAAATGAGCCGTGAATCCACGGCGTTTTCCAGCCGCGGTTCGAAATTCAGCGCTGGAGCGCTGCTGTCCATGATAAGGGGCCATGCAAGGACCCCCGCTCCTACGAGCAAGAGGAGCAGTAAAAGGACGATGAGGACTTTAACTGCAATTAGTTAAAATCCAAAATTAGCTTAATTATTTGAATAATTAACTTAATTAAGTTAAATTTAAGTTAACTACGATAAGTTTACGCTTTCCGCCGCAGTACTCTTGCGTCTCCGGGTTGTAAAGGAAGCTTCTGATTGGCTGACGCTCGTGGAGGGGCAGCGGGGCCTTGTCTGTTCCAATTCCGTCGAACTCCATGACTATCCAGCAGAAAACTAAGGGCACTTAAAGCACTTAAGATAACGAGCCACTTAATTCGTAATTAAGAAAGGCAATTAATTGGACTTAATTTTCCGCCTCAAAAGCCCATCTGGTCGAGATACAATGATTTTAAAAAAGGATGCGTCATGCAGCCTTTAAGCGAAATTAAAGATTTCAGAATTTTTTTTAAAAATCCTTTTAAAGGTCAAAGGCACGGAAATGAAACTGGGCCAAAGGCTATCTAAGATCACTTTCAAGTCTCTTCTGCAACAGGTCTTCAACCAGTTGCAACAGATTGCTGTTCCACAGGTTGACCTTTTGACCTTTTTTGTGCTTAAGCTTTAGTTGATTATAGTGCTAATTATTTCACTCTAAAGTTTTGTTTAACTAATTAAGTCTAATTAACTAATGGTTGAAAACGAAATTTTACTTTTTAGGAGTGCAACAAGTCCTCACGAAGGAAGATTTATTGATTGAGTTAGAATCGATTTTTATTTTATTACTTAGAAAGCAGGCAAATGTCTTTAAGAGTTTTCCTTAATTAATATACAATTAGTTAATTAACTCTTTAATTGTAGAGTTAGTTAAAACAAACGAGATGCAATGATGCTGTTCCACAGGTTGACCTAACTTGACTTTTTTTTTTACTTAGGTCAGTTAATTGTAGTGGATTAGTTAGTTAACTTTAAAGTTAGTTTTACAAGTCATGAAAAGGTTGAAAATAAACTGATTTTATTTTGTAGCATTAACAGACTTAACTTTAGTTAATTGTAATTAAATGTTGTAATGTAATATTAAAGTTAAGTTATTTTTTTTGTCCTATGACGGGCTAGTTTGACTTTTTACACAAGACAGTTTCAGCTTCGGTGCAGATTATGACCACGTAGTGACCCCTGAAGGGTACAAAAGTATCCCAAAGGGTACAAAAGTACCCCAAAGGGTACAAAAGCACCCAAAAGCGTAACGGAATTAGTGTTCTACCTATTTCATGACGTAAAAAAATAAGGGTCTCAGACCCCTTAGGAGGTTTGCGAGGTTTCTGTGTCGTGAAGAGGTTTATTAATTTGTTAAACAAATATATTTTTTTTCTATATTTTCATAATATGAAATAAATTAAATTATGGCTAATATAACATTGCCCTTAATTAAACTAACTACAAATCTACTAAAGCTGATTTTTTTAACCCTAGTTTAATTTAATAAAAATACTTTGTTTAATTAAAGCACTTGAGTTGAGTCCACATTGGTAAAATTGACGGTTGCATCAAAGGCTGAGGAGTGAGGACTTAAGGGGCCCTCAATTAATTCGAATCAAAATTAAGTCTGCTCCTAATTAAAAAAAACTAAGCTTAAATTAACTAAATGGCTTTAAATTACTGGTACTGGAAAAACAGTGTTTGGTTTTGGTTCAAGTAGCTTAAAAACTTGTTGAGATATTGCAACATAACACTGATTAAATTTTAAATTTTAAGCACTAATTAAGCTAATTAAAAACTTAATTATTTTGATTGTGTCGATCATTAAAACTCATTTAAAGTTCTAAAGGAAAGCAAAGCTTACAATGACGTCTCTTATTCTAAAACCTTACACGGTTGTAATCTTGTTCCTCCAAAACGTTGTTCTAAAACCTTGTTCTAAAATCTAGTTTTAAAATCGTGTTCTAAAAACTTGTTCAATCAATCATGAGGTCGAATTCCACTTTTGCGAACGCATCCTCCGGTGTAATGTTCTTGGCCCAAGTTCTACAGGTAACTCGTATAACAACGTTGTCTAAATCAAAATCAATCAGAAAATCATTTTGAATAAAAAAAAACGCACGGTACATTATAAAAAATGCACTGTACAAAATGAAGCCCTTACATTGCGGCTTGACAAACTTGACAAAGAGGAAGGGGGCCATGTATCCCTTCTGCTTCACATATGGAAAGTAGAATGCAGGGACCCCTTGATACTCCGTGTTCTTGAATGCTGGCGAGAAGTACTGCAGCGGTCCAATATTCTCACGGTCAGCAGGGCCCTCCCCTTCGCAACTCATCCAAATGGTGTCCAACTAAATTAGTAAATTGCAATTAACTAATTAACTATAACCACAATTAACTAATTAGCAATTAAGTATACCCCTCCGACCTTACCTGCGGGTGGGTATTGCTCTGATTCAAAAATCCCTGGATCACTTTCAGCAAATCGCTTGGCATTCCCCGCTCCTTGGCCAATTTTAAATCAGTTTCCGTTTTGTACGGCTCTGGAGTCCAGCCATCGATCTTTTTAAATTTTTAAAAAATCTGTTAAAAAAACAGCTTTTTAAAAAACGAAGGGTCACGTGCCTTGTCCAGTCGAATCAGGATACAGGGGGTCCCTTCACCGTGGTCGTAGCCATAATTTGCATATTCTTTAGAACAACCCTTGTTCAACACGGTGACGTCCAGCACACAGGCTCCATCGAGTCCGGCGGTGCCGCCGTTGTAGAAACAGTTGATCAACGGTGGAACTTGCTCATAATCGATCGTGTACTCTAGCAATTAACGTTTGATAGTTAATTCGCCAATTAACTAATCATAGTTAAGTTGACCACAATTAACTTAATTAGGTTCTTAGACCCACCCTGATGAAAAAGCTGCGTAAGGCGATCGCCATAGTGGTTGGAGTGCTTTGGATCCGAACGTTTTACCCAAATGAGCCGTGAATCCACGGCGTTTTCAAGGCGCGGTTCGAAATTGAGGGCCGGAGCACCGCTGTCCATGATAAGGGGCCATGCAAGGACCCCCACCCCTACGAGAAGGAGGAGCAGTAGAATGACGATGAGGACTTTAACTGCAATTAGTTAAAATCCAAAAATTAGTTAAAAAATTAACTTAATTAAGTTAAATAATTAAGTTAAATTAAAGGTAGTTTACTCCATGGCTTTCCGCCGCAGTACTCTTGCGTCTCCGGGTTGTAAAGGAAGCTTCTGATTGGCTGACGCTCGTGGAGGGGCAGCGGGGCCTTGTCCGTTCCATTTCCGTCGGAATCCATGCCTCTTACCTCGAGAAACTAAGGGCACTTAAAGCACTTAAGATAACGAGCCACTTAATTAGTAATTAAGAACAACAATTAATTCAACTTAAAATTTTCGCGTCAAAATCCTAGCCCATCTGTTGGGACACAATGATTTCCAAAGGATGAGTCATCCAACCTTCAAGGATAATTAAGGCTTTCAGAACCTTTTTTTCTTGTATCAAAAACCTTTTCAAGGTCAAAGGCACCGAAATGGAAGAGGGCTAAAGGCTATATAGATCACTTTCAAAGTCTCTTCTGCAACAAGTCTTCAACCAGATGCAACAGATTCCTGTTCCACAGGTTGACCTTTTGACCTTTTTTTTGCTTAAGCTTTTTTAGTTAATTGTAGTGTTAATTATTTAACGTTAAAATTTAGCTGACTTTAATCCAATTAACTAAATGGTTGAAAACGAGATTTTACTTTCTAGGAGTGCAACAAGTCCTCTCGAAGAAAGATTATATTGATTTGAGAATCGATTTTTTGTTTTATTATGAGAACTAGTAAAGAAGCCCGTCCTAAGACGGCAGTACTCATTAATTATTTAAATAACTATTTAGAATTAGTTTTTGAGT
>JAQFYP010001875.1:0-14152 GCA_034694865.1 Bilobella braunerae | reverse complement strand
TTCTTCCATAAGGAACTCCTTGGTTGGACTTACGCTCCTATGCTATCAATCTGCATATGCAGATTGTCCAGATTATGCACAGTCCAGATAAGGCATCTCCCATAAGAGCTCTTTCATCTCTTCCACACATTTCCAGAGCATAGACGCTTTTCGTCCTATGGCACTTTTTTATTGGGCGGATCAAAAGATTCGATCCCCAGAAGCCAGTGGGAAGAAACTGACGTCCTAACTAAATGGACCTTACAGCCCATACGATTGCGGCTACTAATCAACGTTCCGCAGAAAAAAAAATAGCAAGAAATTTTCTGCGTATTTGCATTGAATTGAATGAAAAAATGGAAATTCAAGAGAACGAATCAGAGGCTCGCAACGGAGTTCTCGGCTACAGAAAGACGTAATGCAGATTCCACGTGTTGACGACATAAAACTTCATACAAACGTCCCTTCTACTCTACCTACCTATACTACCAATTAACATACCAATTATAATAATACCTATAACATATCATATAAAACTATTAACACATTTTTTTTTAAAGAAACCAAATTTTTTCATCTTAAAATCTTAAAAACTCCTTAAAAATGTCAATGTATTCAAATATGTTTCCAAATTTTCAAAAATTTAAAGTTTTTTGCAGCAAAACCTTTTACAGTAAAAATTCAACAAATAAGTTTAGAAACTTTCTAAAACTTTGTTTGAAAGACGGCTGATTTTTCAAAGAAAATTTCTCGCGTTACAATTTGACGCAGGACGGATTGGAATACTTAAGTTTACCCACCGTTGCCCCTTGCCCTTTTGACCTAGTTTCCGTTTTCTATTTCGGGGTCCCCCCTCTGTATCATTTTTACTCTGTTGAAAACTAGGTTGAATAAATGACTGTATGCTGGAAATGGATGCCGGAATTAATTAATTTTTTTCAACAGGGTAGGTAAAGTGCGCCGCGACGTGCTTTTCTTATTCAGTTCACTGGCAAAAGACTGGAAGAAACAACTAATTCTTCGTTATTGGTGGTCATTTAGGGCTCGTCGTTGTTTTAGAATGAAATTGAGTTTTGGAATATCATTGTGTTTTGGAATGCAATTAGAGTTTTAGAAAGCAGAACTCCAAACTACTCGTACTTTCAAAGTACTTATTTTGTACTTTTAAAGTGCAATTGCTACACACGGATGGGCAAATAAGAATCGTTGAATATCGTTCTATCCTTTAACTATACTCAAATTGGACAGTGACAGGCAATTGAAAATTCATCTTCATAGAAATCCCATTTCAAAATTTGTTAAGGAAATAGTTAACAAACACAAGAAGGCATGGTTCTTACAATAGAATAGTTTTCTTGATTTTTTTTTTCATACGCGAGGGAACAAAAATATTTTTCTTTGTGAAATTGGACATTTGAGATTAAAAATTAGATACCCTCCGGCAACAAAGGAATTCTGGAAATAGTTTAGTCAAAACAATTTGAATTTTGTGAATCGTGCTGACTTGCTCAGTTCAGTAATTTTGTTATAAATTGTTTCTTAAATATTTCCTTGTAACTAATGTAGTAATTCCAATGTAGTACATAATTAATTGCTTCTCAAATCGCTCCGATTAATGTCTGAACCAAATTTCTCTATCTCAAATATAAATTTGTAAAATATTTCATTCATTTCTTGTCGTCTCATCTGATTGGTAGTGGAATTAATATGATTAACCTTCAAACTACTGACGTTACTGGGTAGTAATTTGTATTCTGATAAACGAATTAGGGACGGCTAATTGATTGTGACGTAAACCAATAATGATTTCAACCCATACCTCCTTCAAAATGTAAAATGCGCATTCGCAGTATTGTACATATAACAATTGTTTAAGCAGTTTAAGAATTGCCAGTGGTAAGTAGTAAGAATGTCTAGGATTGCGGAATGGTTTTGCTGCACGGGTCTGTTTTGTCAAAAATAAAGCGTCCGTAAAACATTAAAACGCTTCCAAAATAATGCAAAATAAGCATATTAAAGTAGTCTTTGTTTTACATTAGTGTGTCGGGTTAAATTTTTACATTATATTTTTGTGCAGATACTCATGTGATGAATTTTATTTTTTTGACAATTGGCAAATGACTTAGTCACAAGCTGAGATCCTTAGGTTACATGTTTGTGTGTTTCTCATGTAATTAAGCGTGTGTTCAAGCTTCAAATTAATTTTTCTAAAATATCCCGGTAGAGACGTTGTATGTTTAGGTTAGCCTTGTTGAGGTATAAAGAAAATTTAGCTCAGGTTATTGTATTTAATATATTAGAATGATATAATTCAAATATTAATTTTTTACTTATTTAAAGTTTTGAGGTGTCATTAACAGGAACTGAAATTTGTGTTCTCTAAAATCTGTCGTGGTGCTAAATCTACTTTATTAAACAATTCTACTTCTAACTTCCATTGTGTGGTAAACGTTGTAATGGAAGCTTATCCAAATTCTGTCCCTAAACGCACAACAAAGGGAATACTTTTGAAGCAAAAATTAGAAGAAAATTTAAATACAGTGTAAGATGTTGAAAGTTAATATTTAAATATTATAAAATTTGAAATTGAATAAACCAAATGGCTACACTTAAATTATTTCAGCCAACAGTATTTTGGTTTCCTTTAAACGTGCTAGGTTGAAAAATGTAGAACTTGCGGCAAAAACATCTATCCGTAAATTAAGTATCTTGATTTAAATTACAGTTAGCTAACAATATTTTTAGAACGGTTAAAGTTTCATTAGGTTTTTGATATACACAAACACGAACAGAATGAGCAGTTCCAGTATATAAGAGATTGAACAATTTGATTTATTGTAGCAGTTTTAAAACAATTTAATTTAATATCAGTTTTCTGGAAACGGAGATATGGTAATGGCGCCAATTGTTCCTGTACTTCTCGTTTTGCTGTTTTCTAGTGCCAATTTTTCAGGTAAGTATGTTTAATGCAAAAAATTCGTACGGTTTGCTTACAATTGTTTGTGTTGTTTAAGCAGAAGCAGTCTGTGACTCTGCAACCTTTCCAGCGTGTAAAGATTGCTGCGAGAAAGACAATATGATTCCACGATGCAAACCGGATGGGTATTTAGGCGAACATAACGGATGCATACAACGACCGGGAGTTGATTACTATGATTCCAGTATAAACAATCATGACTAGAAAAGTAAAGATGCTAATTGAAAAAGTGGTAGTTTTTTACCTTGTTCCTTGAAATCATTAAAACGGATACAAGTTATCAAATTAAGTAAATAATAAAAAATAAAATATAATTATAATAAATATAATTAAAAGTGTTCTAAAATTCCTTTACACTTCTGATACTTTTTTGTGCCGTTCCTGGTTTATTTTTGCTTAAATTGTGTTTTTGGACATTTGATTCACCTTCGTTTGCTTTCATTGACAACACCGCAGGCGCATGGTTGGCTGCGAGTGATCTTATGATGATGTACAAAGATAGAATTGTGGCATTGCACGCGAGTAAATCTAAATGTTTTGCTTTACATTCTTTTACGTGAGAATTTCAGAATAAACCAGGAGAATAAAAATAAAATAAATAATTCCAAATTAGTAAATTTCTCGAAATCGTTAAAATTGGTGCCTACTAGTAGACCCCTCATTCCTCACGTTGATTTATTTAAGTGTGAATTTTCTTTGAAAATTGAAACAATTATACAAATAGAGTATAGTTGAAAGTTTTAAACTAAAATAAAAGAGAACTTTTCCGCAGTAAAACTACTCGGCAGTTGAAAACTACCGATTGCGTTCAGCATTGTATTGTTCACCCTATGATTTTTTGGGTGATATGTGTGAAATGGCATCATCCAATTGGAATTGCCGTCTCTTTGCCTGGCATCCGCATGTGACTCTATTCAAATGAGGTCAGTCTTCTCGATTCTGACAGAGACGGTGAGGTAACCTATCGGCTAATTTTCTTTTCCTGCCTACTTCGCGGAGATACGTGCAAACACAATGTCACATCTAAAGGAATTTCTTAAGGTAAAAAAAAACACTTTTTTTTGTAGCTGGTCGGGGGATTAACCCCCGTTCTAATACTCGTCAATAGAGAAAAACTCAAAATTTAGAGCCATAAAAATGACTTTTAATAAGGAGGATTTACTACAATTTTTAATTTACTATTCAATATTTTGAATCTACAGCTCTATTGTTATCACCTTTTGCCTAGTGTAACTAGATATTAATTTTTTTTTACTTCCTCTTGTACTAAATAAGCCTAAGAATTTTTACAAAATTCCTTTTGTTCACTGGAGCTGTATACCATTTGACCGAGTTCTGCAAATAGATTTATGTTGTATGCTTATAAAAAGTTGCGTTAATGCCTACTCGGCAAGTACATGAGCAATTTATGAGTATACGAACCTCATAATTAGTTAGTTAATTACTTAAATGTAATTAGGTCATTTGACTATAAGGAATTTGGGCAAAGGAAGCTCCTCTGCAAAGAGGGAGTAGAAGAGAGCCTCACAATGGAAGTTACCGAAAAGGGGCACGCCAATCCAATCTAAAAAGTTATATCATGTAAATATAACATATCTAAGTTGTATTTGGTATTGGAAACAGCCCAATAACATAAATGAGCAAAAAAAATTTTTGAACTTTAATAATTGACTAATTTTTTATGAAAATTTTGCCATAGAAAACTAAATTCCACAGGAGGACTTTTCGGGACTATTTGAGGCTGGAAATATGAGGGCATTTGTATGCATTTAATTTTGCAAACAAAACTGTGAAATTAAGCTGTAAAAGTCACATTTAACAAATTGCACTGTTTTTTACTTTAAAATTAAATTTTGTAAATGGCCGTTAAATCAAAGAATAAAAGTTATTAATCATTATAAACCAATCAAAGCTACGAACTTCAGTTAGGATTGAAGACTTTGGAAAATATACTTCCGGAAGCTAATGATAATTATAACCAAAAAGCACTAATAAAATACTACTACTTCACATGAGTTTTAAAATAATAATAATAAATCTTTAATGTGAAATTGATTAAATGTGGTTTGGATCTAGGTTATTTCTCAAATGTTTTAATTGGTTTTAATGCATATAATTTTAATTTTTTAATTTTTTAGAGTTTTTTTTTATTGTCTTGATTATTATATTTTGTATATTTTTCGAATTTTTGCAAAATCCAAGGCTAATTTGCCATAAGGAATTAGCCAATTATTAAATTCAAAAAATCATTTTTTTTTTTGCCTATTTATGGCATTGGGCCGCTGAAATTACCAAAAACCACTTATATATGTTAGACTTACATGATATAATTTTTTGGGCTGGATTAGCGGGCCCCCTCTAGGTAACCCCCATCGTCAGACGTCCTCCAGCTCCCACCTGAGCACCGTTCGCCTGGAAAGGCTCATCGCCACGTTCAAGTCAGGTCCGAAGTCAGTGACCTTTACCCAAAATGCCTGCAAAGACTTTTGCGCCAGCATTGTGCGCGGCACTAGTCATTGTGCAAGCCCTGCAAAGGGCTTCCCCTTTAGCCTTCGTTTCCACTGTCTAGTGCGATAAGCCCTTTTGTTTTCAGGGCCATAAGCCCTTAGTTTGTTTAATTGTTTTAGCCACTTGAGGCCCGTTAACTAATATTTGGAGGCCCTAGTAGGCCATAGTTGTAAGGTCCCTCTTCTATTTGTAGGTTTTTTATGTCGAAAACTCAAGTAAAATCGAAATTATCAAAATTTCGATGTGCATTTTGAAAACTCGAGTGAAATCGAATTTTTGATGTAAATATCGAAAATTCGATGTGCATGTCGAAAACTCAACTGAAATATTGAAATTTTGATGTACATATCGAAAATTCGATGTGCATGTCGAAAACTCAACTGAAATATTGAAATTTTGATGTACATATCAAAATTTCAATGTGCATCTCAAAAACTAGAGTGAAATCGGAATATCGATGTACGTGTCGAAGTTTCGATGTGCATGTCGAACACTCAAGTGAAATCGAAATTTGGATGTACATATCAAAAATTTGATGTGAATGTCAAAAACTCAAGTGAAATCGAAATATTGATGTACATATCAAAATTTCGATGTGCAAGTCGAAAATTCAACTGAAATATCGAATTTTCGATGTGCATGTCGAAAACTCAAGTAAAATTTCAAATTACAGTGAGGAAGTAGATTGGATATATAAGGAAAGTCTGACGCAAATAAAGCAATTGCTTATAGCTTCACATAACGTGCAGATCAAACTGAAGGAGGAAACAAACTTCGACCACTTATACACAGAGGATAGCAGGGGATGACTATTCATATCCATCTAGGCTATGAATGGTTCTAGTATAGTTCTATATACAGTATATTTAAATTTAAAAAAGTCAAAACACGATGCGCATCTAGAGTGCAAGAGGTATGAAGTGGATGGTTTTCGGTGACCATTGAAGTTTGTAAAATTCCTCAAATTTTTGTTTTTCTTTATCAAACTTTTCTTCTATGTAAACTTATTAGGTAAGATATCTCAGGTCACTTTACACATTCCTCTTGTTGCCTTCCACTGATAGTACTTTTCACTTAAAGATTAGTTACATGTTGTATTATTACTAAAGCTAACCTAATTTTATATTAATTTAATTAGGTGGAAGCTATGGCTAAGAATTTTGCTAGCACTGTCTCAATGATGCACGGAGAACCACTTGACAAGACGAAGGGTTCATTTGATACTGTAGCCAACCGCACCATCTTATTGATTCAAAAAACTACTCTCATACCACCAAACCTTGTTATCGAGAGAGATGCGATTCGTGATTTTGTAAAAACATGGTACAATCTAGCAGTTTGGGAAACACTAATCGCCCAAATGATGTTCTGACCCATTTTCCAAATCACGCAAGTGCTAACTACAACAATTCGAAAGTTTGAAGTTTATTTTTACTTTCATTTTAGAATTCCCTAGTAACCTTGATAGGTTCGGCAAAAGACAGCGGTATGTCATGTGAATCGCCATTCGTGACTTGTCCGAAGCTGTCGAATATGAGCCAGGAAACAAAACACGAGAGCTTTTAAAATGTGTGCCTATTTGGGATTTGAAAAACTTAAACAAAGCATTTCCTCTTTCAAGTGTTCTTGAATGCTTCTTACAATAATTGTGAAGTATTTTACTTCAAAAATTGAGATAAGTATATTTCTTTATTATTCTAAGCACTATAAGCCAATCACAATTCACGGTATAATGTTTTTGATGATATGGTTCTAAATGTAAGAGCAAGTAGATCTTAGGTACAATTTATGCAGTATTTCTACAAAATTTCAAGTACAATAAAAATCAAATTACAAAACTTTAAAGCTATTATTGAAACAGACAATTGTTGTTCAATTTATGCTGGGTTTGCATGATTATGTTGCATAGTTCCCGTTGAATATGATTTTTGTTGATATTGCCACGCCCAAAAAATCGATAAACCCTTGGACTCGACGTTAGTTTGTAGTTTAGCATAAGTCACAAATTTTCTGACATGTGTCTGCTTTGTTTAGTCCTCATCAGTTTATCTGGTCTTGAGTGCATCAGTCTGTTCGACGATGTCCTTGTGAGCACTTCTAGAAATAGTAGTACAGTGTCCGTTAGTCTTGGGCACTCGTCCTTTGTTTGTTGTCTTGTTCAGTCCTCTAGCAAAACCCATGTCGACTTTTTCAACCTTAACCCGCTGTGACTCCAGTCACCATTGAACCCCTACTAGTTATTCCAAATAAAGGTATTTGCAACTGCATTTCCGTCGTTCATTGTTGTTCAGCGCTCATTGCCAAGCAAGTTGTTGGGTTTATTCGACTAGAGGAGCGCATCACCGTAGCACAGTGGACCAGCCGAAAGTTCATGGTGGCACAGGAAGTACCTGGAGAGACTCGGAGTTTTTTATGATACAGCAAATAATTAGATTAAAACCACAATTTTAGGAAAGAACAGCAAACCGTTATAAAAGTATTTTATCTATTAATTATTCTTTTAAGCTTGATGATTATAATAAAGCACCTCTAAGTTGGCTACTGATTAAATCGACAGTTTCTTTAACCTGACCAGCCTGAGAAATAGGATCAAATTTCCAATCCGTCGCATATTTATAACTATATAAATTAATTATATAATTATGATGATTTATTTATTTGACAGTTGGCCAAGGCCCTAGTCAACATGGACTGAGATTCTTGGATTACATGTTTGATTACTAGAATTTGTTTTGAGACTTAGAGTACTATGGATTTGGCTGAAAATTACTATGGAATTAGACTGTGTATTGTTAAAAGCTGTGTATTTGTTAGGAGTTAAAAACTACATTAGTCTAAAATAAACTAAACTAATCTAGACTTAACTAAATGCTAGACGAGACTTAAGTAAAAACTAAGACTTAATTTTTATGAACTAAGGTTAAGTTAGTAAAGCTAAATTAGTTTAAAATAAACTAAAGTAATCTGGACTTAACTAAACGCTAGACTAGACTGAGTAAAAACTAAAACTTAAATTATAATTGTAACTTACACTGGCACACCCTCTACCAACCAACACATTTGTTTGCTAAGGTTGAAAATCGTCCTATATACTGTTTGCATATTTAGAGATTGAGCTACACATGAAGATGTGTAAAGCTTTGTAGTGCATCGGTGACTGCGTCATACTGGCAAAAGTATTAGTATTCGCACTTGCATCGATAGCTAGGGTCATACGTAGGAGTGTCGTTTGTTCTTTTTCGTTCGCTGTGCAGTGCTCCAGGACGTGGGTCAGGGAGAATGATTCTCCACAGAACTTGCATTTTTTGTCGGAGAACTCCCCGAGATTGATCCATTCTCTATGGTTGAGTATCATGTTCCTGTTTAGGCGCAGTTGTGCAATCCGATTAACCACATACCTCGGAAGGGATGACTTCAAGTGAAACTTGGCACCATAATCCGATTTTACCAAATCTTTGTAGTGTGGCATTGTGGCTGACGTTTTAGCAGAAACAATATCACTGCCACCCAGTGACGTTCTTAGTCTTGACAAAAATATGTTTTGGTTCCTATGGGTGACATTGTAAACCCATGCAAGCCCGACCGATGAGAGAAGTTCACGCATTTCTGTACACCAGTTCTCCGCATCTGATCCCGGTTTAGCGGCGGCCTTTCTTAGTTGATTATAGGCCGCGTACAGCATGCTTCCATCTTTTGCACCGATAAGTTTGAGCCAGAAGGAATAGGCTAATTTGGCCACAGCGAGCTTCACATGTGCAATGCCTGTTTCAAGTCTCACACAGTACTTGGGAGTACTGAGGGGTGGACCTGATGCTTGCTTAAGGTAGCGCTGTTGAATTGCTTCGAGTTGCTCCGAGAGGGGTATACCCCAAATTCCAGCTCCATAGAGGGTTGTAGAAAGCAAGATTGAGTCCAGGAGTTTCTTGGTGGTGTTTAGAGAAAATATTCGGGGAGTACAAACCAGAATCCGTAGTGTTGCTGATGCTGCGTGGCCTTTGCTGACCGCCTTCGTTGCCTGCTCCACAAATTTGCCATTTGACGAAAATATGACACCTAGGTACTCATAGCTCTTGACTGTTTGGATGGGAGATTTCCTCCATGTGAAGCAGTCTAGTTTTGTTTTCCTTTTGGACTTGCTGAAGACAACGACTTGTGTTTTGATTAAATTTACTTCCATGGCTTTGGAGAAGAAGAAGTTTGAGGCAAGATATATCTTTTCTTGTAGAACTTCTCTGGAGGGTGCCAAAATCACAAGATCATCTTCGTAGAGTATGTACGAAGATGGAGGAAATTCTTATACCCGCGATGTGACATAAATCAAACTTTCTTGATAGGCCCTCAATAAAAATATTAAAAAGTGATGGGCTTGCCGATTCTGCTTGCAAGACACCCTTGGTGATCTTTATTTCAGGAGTAGGCCCAGTTGCAGTGTATATTTGTGTAGCAGCTTGTGTATATAGGCTCCTAAACACTTTGACAAAGTTCTCTGAAACCCCTTCTTGTAGGAGACAGCTCCAAAGCAAGTTGTGGTTAGGAGTATCGAAAGCTTGCCGCAGATCCACGAAGCAGGCATAGAGCTTGTCACCTCTTCCAAGTTGTTCTTGAATTAGGGCGGATAAATCAAATATGTGATCCATTGTGCCTTTACCCCGCTGAGAGCCTGCCACTAGAGAAACTATGAAAGCTTCTCGTGTTTTCTCATCCAGCTATTGAAGCGATTAACAAGAATTGTAGTAAACAGTTTCAGGATGGTATTGAGTAGGGAGATAGGTCGGTAGTTTGCTTGATCTTTTTTTGTCGCCCTTCTTATGTATAGGAATGACAGTAGAGTTACACCATGATTGAGGTACTACACCGGTGTCCAGGACCCTTTGGTATAACTCAGCAAGGTATAGAAGGGAGTTGCCGTCCAGTAGCTTCTAGATTTCATTTGGTATAAGTTCTGGCCCAGGGGCTTTGGCTGACTTGAGATTTTTAATTGCCAACTACTCCTCCAGTATGTTCACAGCAGCATCAAGAAGTTCATAATTCTTTGAATTGCCTGAGAAATGTGGCGGATTAAAGCAACGTCGGTTTAGGGGCTCAAAGACTTCCTTCAAATGCTTGTGCCATTCTGCCTGCGAGATTCAGTTTCCTTCCATTTCTGGCTTTTTGCGGACAGGCTTTACAGCACGCCAGAACGGAGATGGATTACTTATGTCACATAACGCAATCTCCTTGTTTTCCTTGTATGTAGCAATCTTCGCTTCACATGCTATGCTGTATGCTGACTTGGCTGACAAGTAAGCATGGAGAGCTACTTTTTGTTTTTCCAACTTGTCCTGCGGGATCCTTCGGAATTGGCGAAGTAGGCGTATTTTCTCGTACTTAAGGGTCGAACACTCACGATTGAACCACTTAGCCAAGGATTTGCACATGTTCACGGGACGCTGGAGGTTAATTTCTTTGCATGTGCTCAGTACCGCGCTTTGTAATGCCTCAGCATCGGTTGCAGTGTTGGCAGTAATAGGTAGCAATTGCACATTCCGGTTAAGTGTAGACTTCAGATGGTGTGTCTCTTTAGGTATGAAAATTCTTACTATGGGTTTTTGTTGGGACGGAGTAGAATGCCCAAGTCTTAGTTCTGTGACAATAGGGAAGTGCGCAGAGTGCGGAAAATCAAGTACTCTCAGAGATTCAATAAGATCGGAAGCGGCTGATGAGTGCAGCATGTAGTCAATTACACTTGTTCCTGGGTTTGCACCGGTGTTGCTGATGAAGGTGATTTCTCCTTGGGAGTCGCCTTCTATAGCGCCGTTTCCAATGATCATACTGTGCTCTTTAGCAAGTTTCGAGCGTTGAGATGAAGTTCTTTACTTTTCCTTTTGTTTTCCGTAATGGTGTTTTGCTCACCGGTCGGTGAAAATGATATTGGGGAATTTAGCGGCGTAATTTTGTACTTCTTAAAAGATGTTCCCAAGCTTAGTGTAGTATAGCGTGTCCGGTGATACGTAAAAGAAAAGTATTAGATGGTTCACACTGTCAGCGTGCAGGTTCAACACTACATAATAGTCAGATTGAGATACAATTGAAATTTGCAAAACTGTGAGCCTATTATCCCATCCAACTACAAGTCCGATGGTCTACCACGGGATGGTTTATGAGCAGGCACTGTAGTCATATGGTATAAGTGTTTTAATTTTACAATTTCCTTTGTAGTGTTACAAATCATAGTCTCCGCAAGATAAAAAATTGTAGGATGGGCGCTAGTTATATCATTAAAAAAAGAATTCTTGCATTTTAAGCCAGTTATGTTGTAGAAGAGTATAGAGTACATTCTAGTTTGAGCTGTGGTTGGTTTGTGCGGGCTGCCGGATTTTCATTGTTTTTGTAAGAGCGGGTTGGGTCGGTGGGTTGTGGGCGATGACGCTTTGCTTCATCTCTTAGAATTTTCGGCCGATCGGAGTAAATCTGGATTACTGGGTGTTTGATCCTCCTCCCGGCCGCTAAAACTGCATCTCGACTGACCAGGTTCTGGAACTCTACTACTGTAGAGTTTGCGGTTTGCTTGCGTCTGTGATCTTTCCAATTTTCCGGGAGGAAGATGGCGCAATATGCGGTTTGCCAAGGAAGGATTGGATGTGTTTGGTGACAGTAGTATTAAGAGCTTCGGGAGTGTCCTCCCAAATTTCTTGGAAAATTAGGTTGTTCTTCCGTGCTTCCGCTGTAGTTCTAGCTTCTCAGTTTTCATTCCACTTATGTCTTGCTTCATTTGATCCACTTCAAGACCAAGGTTGGCTGTCTTGAGTTCGGAAGCTTCCACTCTAGAGGTTAATTGCTTGTTGTCATGCTGCAGTGTCGAAACTATTAGTTTGAGTTCAGAGACTTCTGCTTTCACGAAGGTCTCCAACTTGGCCATATCAATTTTGATGGATGCATCTAGATTTGACATTTGGCTGGACACTGTAGCACCCTGGGTGATCAACGTCTTAAACATTTCTTCAATGGTCTGTGTTGGCTTGTGGGCATCGGGCGTGTTTGCTACATTACCAGTTTCCTCAGTCCCATTCTCAGGGACATTCCATCTACTTCTATTGAGCCATAAACTTTTGTGAGGGAATTATTTTCTGTTGCAGAGACAGGAGAATGTAGATTCAAATTAAAAAATTAATACCGGAATACTACCCTAATTTCGCGACTATAAGCCGCGGCTTATATAAGGTTTTTTCAGGCTTGTGAGAAAAAAAATCCTAAACCTAACCTAACCTAACCAAACCTAACCTAAACCTAATTTCAATTTTTTTTAATTTAAAATCAACTAAATATTGAATTGATTTTTAATTAGTTTAGCTAATTATTCAGCGTATGGCCATAGAGGTTAGGTTTTTAGGCTAGTGTCTGAGGCATATGACATGTCAACATTTGTGCCTAAGTCTAAACCTAAACATAGGTTTGGATACCAGCTTTAGAAAATCTGGTTTTAATGGCAGACACAGGTACTTCCTGCCAGTCCTTCACAACCTATTCACATACCGTATCGCAGGTTGCATGTCTACGATTCCTACCTTTGGCTCGAAAAATCATGTTTGAATCCATCATCCACTAGTTCCAACAATTTTATATCTTGTTTTTAAACAATTTATTAACACCAAGGTCAAGCGGCTAGAGGTATTTTTTCAAACCTCCGGGAAACGTTTCGGATCCATTGTTGAATTGATTAACTCAGTACACTTAAATCCTGTTTTTAAATTAACGTATTTAACCTTTAGTTGAACATTAGAAATCGCGCCCCTCATTATTTTTGGTGCGTTTTGGTGCGTTTACCTAAACCTTACTTTTACTTACTAAAGTGTGGGTTATACACGGGAGCGGCTTATAGTCGCGAAATTAGGGTAATAAAAATTCTTTAGCAAAACAAGAAACAGAGGGCCGACCTAGAGGAATTCTACAAGACGCTTAAAGGTCTGACAAAATATTTTGGATAATCAAGAACTTCAACTAAGCTTAACCACGCACATGAGGACCCAAGGCGGCCGTGATATTCGAACCCACGAGCGCAGTGTGGAGAGTGCGATGCACTAACCAGTAGACTGCGACGGCTACCTGATTACAACTTTTTTCACTTGTAATTATGCTATGAAATTTGTGACAAAAAACTAGTGAAGCGTTTTTTACTGGATTAATTACACTTATCAAATGTCGTTTCTTATAGCTGTACTTTTCGACTTGCCAATCAACGGCTGTGACAAAACGAGAATAGGCGCTTGAACTCAAAATTCAAACAGGTGATTTGGACTTAATCATACCTACATTTACTAAAACGCCAGGATCTCGTAGATATGCATTTCTAGAACATGTTGCCGAGAAAACTTAAATTTCCACATAATAAAAGTAAGGGACAACAGACCAGAAAATTTTGCACCGTCATAAGACGGGTTTGTCTTGCTAATTAAACATTAAATGTTGAATACAAACGTAGGTCAGTATGCATTGACATCTTACCGCCTAATTACAGGTTGCGAATTCAAATTCGCAACCTATAATTAAAAAATATAATCATACTGTTGTTACATGTGATGGGTTGTGGGAAAAAGGGAAAAAAGGGGGGACCCGGGATTCGATCTCGGCAAATCAAAAGGTAAGGTTGCTCGTGTTACCACGAGACCACGGTGCCTCTTATACCAAGAGAGGCCAAACCAAGACGCTATT
>JAQFYP010001874.1:0-14153 GCA_034694865.1 Bilobella braunerae | reverse complement strand
GTGACTGTGCATTATCTGGGAAATCTGCATATGCAGATTGATAGCGTGGACGCGTAAGTCCAACCAAGGAGTTCCTTGATTTGTTTGAATGATGTCAAATTATCCTGACTCTAAAAGGTGTGGAGACAATGGGTAGGCTTTTGGCAGTGTGTTTCATGGAGTTACTGCAATGGGCCCGTTTGAGGCCTGAGCGGTGTGGGTAGAAATACCCCCTCCATTAAAATACATTGTACAAGTTACTACACAAAATAAACAAAAATTTGAATGCAGACACTGAAAAAAACAAGGTCGAATTTAATTATATTGAGTGAAGTGCGGACATGACCATTACGTGCGATGACCAGCGTCAGAAAGACATGGACGCACGTACCAGAAAATAAGCTATCGGCTCCATCTTGTTGGCTTTTTCTATTTTGGCCGGCCGAGTGTTCACGGTCGCAACGTAATAGAGAAGGGCCGGATTACAGACAAGGGACATGGTGAGACCTTGACGCGGAAGAACATTTGTAACAGTTTCCTAAGAGGTTTCTGTGGGCGCTGAAGGGGCGTATCAGGCATCAAGCAGAGATAATCAAGCATGAACTATCCATTTTCAAAGTACATTATGTATGAAATGGTAGATTTTTGGTTTTGAGTCAAAAATTAATTACAGAAACTGTAAAAGGGTCGCTTTCATGGTGTTAGTATAGTTACACACATTTGAGTATGGAACGGTGTTAACACATTTTTATGCAAATTATGGCAAAGCTGGTATAGTATGTAGATATGTTTGTAAAAGGGAGCTCACTACCCATGGATTAGGATAGTGAGGCTCGCGACGAGCAGGCGCTAGAATTGCATTTTTCGGCCACTCCTATAGAAAACAACTGGTATGGTGGTTAGAGCCTCACTCGCTCACCTTTTTCACTTATTTCCAAGTTTCGCCGTGAAAATAAAGTTTTGCCATTAAAGTGCTTCTTTAAGGCAATGCCTTGTCTCTTACTTGATTTCAGTAGTATCTACGTGACTAGGCAAGCCGAAGGAGCCAGAAAATAAAATTTGAATCTATATTTAGCTAGTATTTTATACTTTCGTTAATTTTAACTTATAATTGACTAATTGGGTTTTCACCATGTTAGAATTTATCGACCCAGAGGTTCCATGAATTCAACTAACTATGATACTTACTTTTTGTTAATTATTAGCTAAGCTTAATTAACTTAACTATTGATTAAAATTAACTTACACAACTTCTTTCTGCTTCTTTCCAGCAAACGCCGAGAACGACCCTCAACGTCTTCCTGCAACGTCATAGAAAAACACTTGGTATAGAGTTCATATAAACCAAACTTTTGATTATGGTTTCTTCTCCTAAACTCCATATTTTCAAATCTTAGCTTCTGAGAGACAAAAAAAAGTTATGTTTAGAAAGCATTTTATAAAGACAAATTAGAGATTTAAAACAAAAATTAAGAAGCAATTATTCACAGCAAATTCCGTTAGAGGGCGTTACAATATGTTTTGTTTCTATTCGAAGTGCGAACAATAGCGCTTACTTGGCCCAATCGATAACTCAACAGTTATAAAATTAAACTACTGGGAAAAACTTGAGAGAAATATTTTGTCCATCTGTCCGACTGGTTGAGTCGTAACTTTCAAACCAAATAACTTTTTGTTGCGGGAGAATTCTTTATGTGGCAAGGGTGAGGTAAAGTTTAAAGATAGGTCACGTTCGTCTGGGCCTTAGGTACTCTCATTTTGGTGACCCCTAAAGTGTAGGCGCCATCTATCACTTATTGGTTCAAATTGAAGTAACTATAGCAAAGCAGTGCATTATTTGACTAATTGTCTAGTTGGCAGTAAAAGGTAAAGGTATTTGACGTTCCCGCAAAGCGGATGGTCAATATGAAAGGAAGTGTCGGGATGTGGTAATGATAATGAGCTCATTGGTATAAACGTTGTCATCAAGAGGACACAACAGACTATCCGTAACGTTCCGCTGTTTCACGGGCCTAGTCCAGAAAGGAAGGACACCAACATGAAATTAGGTACTGGTGTTCACTGTGGTCAGGTGTTCCTCGGATAACCCCCAAAATAAAAAACACGGGTTTTCGGGGTTTTGCTAGTTATATATAAATGTGGCAGTGTAATATGGAAAGTGCAAACACATAACTACAATAAACTTTGTTAATTGATAATTAGTGTTAAGTTTATGGTACAGGAAAATATAAATATATAAATAGCATATTTGAATCTTAAAAAAAACATTTTGAATAAATGAATTTAATTTATGAATAACATTTTGGGACAATTATAGGCCACTTAGGAGTCCTGCGAGTGCTCACAGTAATTTTCCATGAGCAAGCGGAAAATATATTTTAAGAACTTTCCTAATCCGCATACCTTGATGGCGAGGCTGTCCACTTATCCACGTGAATGCGTGTGACGATTTTGGTTAAGCTTCGCAAATTTCGCAGAAATGTACCTAAACTTTGTATTAGACCCAAGTTTCTAGAAAATTTAGCCATTGGAGTACGTAGTTGTCTGCTAAAATTTTGTATTCGATTTGGCAAAATGATACCGTCAGAATTCCAAATTCCCACTTTCAAATTATTTTGCAGAGAACTGAAAACACAACGTCGTTGGGTCGAAGGCCAACTTTTGAAGAAAATTTTATTTGAACTTTGTCTTTTGCGCGCCGAAACAAAGCTTAAATATTTCAATTATAAATCATAATTAATTAAATTAATTAATAATTAATATTTTATTACCGCTCCATAGGCTTCACACCTGCATAGAGCTGTTATAACCAATAAAAAAAATATATACCTTATATATAGATAAATTAAATAATTACTTATACTATTACTACGCTAAAAAATTTTGTTATTCATATGTTACTATATATAAAACACAGTTGGTGGATGGCAGTTGGAGGTTTATGGTTTGCGGTGAGTCGTCAGGCAAATGTCAAAGATATCATTCTATGACAACATGGAAAATGACCCCTACAAAAGTTGTTCCACTTATATAGGGGACAACATTTGTTTGGGTTACTATTGACAGTGGCCCCCCAATGACCCCCAAACCTTACGTTTGCCTGAAACAAAAAGTCATGATGGTCCCGATGACCATAGAACCACCCTTGACCCGCAAATGACCCCTTGACCTCAAAATGACCTTTCAGGTCAAACTCTACTTTTGCATGAAACGAAAAGTTATGGTAGTTTAAATGACCTCAATACCTTCCTTGACCGAGAGATGACCCCATGACCTATAAATGACCTTTCAAGGGCAAACCCTACTTTTGCATCAAAAGAAAAGTTATGATAGTTTAAAGGACCTCAGAGTTTCCCTTGACCCGGAGATGACCCCTTGACCTCAAATTGACCTTTCAAGGGCAAATCCTACTTTTGCATGAAACAAAAATTCTTACGTGCGCTAAAGCTAACTATAAACTCCAAATTCCGTAAAATTAATTCCAATTTAGTTAACTGTAATTAAAAGTTAACAAAAATTAAATATTAGAAATGGAGTTTTACATGTAATTTGGGGTTCTTACGTTAACTTGAGTCCCGTCTTAGGACACGTTTCTTTGCTAGTAACTAGATAATTCTGGCCGTCCCAAGACTGGAGTACACTTATATGAACCCTGCGACTTTCTATTCCTGAAATTTCCAATTTCAAAATTCTTATAATTAAACCTATAGTCAAAGCAAAATTTTGAAAAATCAATGGAAAATTATGGTTGAATACCAAATTCTGGACGGGCTCTCCTTTTTAGAAGGTGGATGATCTTGTTCGGCGCACATAAAAACTCCCAATTACTTGTAGAACTCAATTTCCAAAAGCATTAATTTACATTAATTGTTAATTACATTGAAGAAATTGGGAACGTTTTTCTTTTTTGATTTTTTTTTAGATTCCATGTGTAGGTTCAGCATCATTGAGAACCTCCTAATTTCCTTGCAAGTCAATTTTTAAAAGTTAATTTTTATTAATTGTTAATAAAATTAAATATCGTTTTTTAGTCATTTAAATGTCATAATTAGGTGCAGCATACCTGAGAACCCCTAATTCCACTTAAACTCAATTTCCAAAAGTTAATTTTTACTAATTGTTAATTACAATTAACTAATTAGGAATAGTTTTTTTTAACTATTTACATGCTATGGTTAAGTTCAACATACCTGAGAACCCCTAATTCCATATGAAACTCGATTTCCAAAAGTTAATTTCACTAATTGTAAATTCCAATTAACTAACTAGGAATCAGAACTACTTACATGTCATAGTTAGGTTAAGCATACATGAGAACACCTAAATCCATGGATGGAGTGGGGGAATGAGGATAATGATTAAAAGAGCCGATCCCCTTCCTCCCTCCCCTCCTTCTTGCGCTTGCTTCTTTTCTCGCGCATGTGCAGTTTGCCTTACCACGGCCAACGGAGTGGCTTTTATAGTAATACGAATATAGAATCCCGTCCTATAGGATAGGAGAAAAAAATGTTTAAAATCGTTATTTGTGGAGGAAGGAAAAGGATCTGAAGAGAACCTTCGTCCTTGACGGCTGAATTGATACTAAACAAAAAAGCTTTTTAGAGGCGCACACGCGCATTCCCGTCAACTCGCTTGTGTTTGGGCACACAATGAGAAAAAAGGAGATAGAAAAAACCGTGTCATCCTCCCGAGCCTCGCACGTTACACAGCGAAATTATAGATTGGTGGATAGTTTTTGTACGTGATACGATCCAGATTTACTACTGTCTACCTGAACAGCAAGATTAATTAGAACTTTATATCAAATAATTGGTTGAAGGCAAAAAAAAAATCATTGTAACAAATCTGTTAATTTTTATTCGTATTTATCGATTAATTTGTCATTTTAAAAAAAAAATTGTTGTACGACCGCGGCATCAATACAGGTCGACCATGTATATCTAATAAGATGATGTAGATTAGCTACTGTAACCAACAAAACAAAAACAAAACTTGCTCACGGCATGAAGTGAACTTGCAACCTCATTTAACAAGTTCAGCGGGCTATCCACAACGAGGTTTTTCCAGAATACATTCAGATTAGATTCAAGTAGAACAATCGCTCAAGTATTATTGAATTCAAAATTGATATCATGAAAAATAATAAAACATTCTAATTGGTAAGATACTTGTATGCAAATTATTTACAAATTAAGAGGTGATAAATTTGTAAGCTTCAAACGACTTAACATGGGTCACGCTGTTGTCGAATTGAATTGGGTTTGGGCGTACGGATTGAAATAAAGTAGCTTCTAAACCCTTGCAACTATAGTAAGACCTGCGTAAACCATCTAAGCTAGTGGTCAAACATGCCAACTGAAAACACATCGGTGTGCGATTACATACAACACTGCAAACTCAAAGAGGTCGCCAAACGGTCAAAAAGTGAAATAAAAGCCTGGCGTATGTTCTTTGAATTGGATGAATTTACGCACCGAGGGTTATTTCATTACCTAGTTTGTTTTTGTATTTAGCGTTTATTGGTATTCAAAATAGTGTCAACAATATCAATCGGTAAATACATTCGTTTTTACTTGTTGATTTGCTTTGAGAAAATATTTCGAAATCTTGACCATCTGTCTTGAACGTTGGTCCACATGCTCGGCTTGTAGTACTCCGTTTCATCGACCTTCAAGAGCTCCGATAACTTCATTAAAATGCTCAAATCTGTATACAAATTTTTGTTTTCAAGCAAATCAATTGCTGACTCTTCGGTGATGTTCACTACCATCTTCTTGTAGTAGAAATCGGTTGGCGCTTTTTTGAAACTTTGTTTTTCTAGGAATTGGTCGACAGGTGCCGGAACCACTAAATGGTACTCTCCTGGAACCGTTGGTTCGTGTCCCATAAAGGCATTAATCGGTGTGGTTCCTTCAGGGTTCGTCAGGACTCGCAACTTATCGGCGCAGAGTGCTTGATAATCTAAATCTGTCATATTGCCTTTCTTCTCGCCCAACAACGAGCTTTGGTAAAATGTGAGAACATCAGCCTCCCATTGCGCCGCGCCTAGTTCTATGAGGCGCCTAATTAGCTCTAGGCCCATGAGCGCCTTCGGATAAATTGTGGTGCCTTCTACACCTTGCCCGGTCATGCCGTTGATCACACCAATTATATTTGTGTACATCATGAAAGGTCTAATAAATTTAAAACATTGTTAGTTCAATATATCTAAATAGTAGCAAGTAATATAACAGGTAAATAATAACGGAAATTTAATTACACCAAACCAAACTGTAATAGACTTTTCTAATAAAGTTTTTTCTAGTCGTCTTTTTTACTTTTTTAAGTCTACTTTTCGGCTCGAACTGCACTGAGCTACTGATATAATTCTATATTGATATAATTGCAAGTTTTTTTTTATGCCAATGTCTAGTACACTACTCAGAAAGGTATTTATGTTCTTGAGCGGTTTACACTTAAATGACTTTAAGCGGGAGCGTAATTGGTAAGATTTGTGTACATATTGGTGGAATAAACCAAATTGGAAAGTTTGAGAATTGTTCAATAAGTGCTTTGGTGTAGTAGTTACAAAAAACCAGGCCTGTAGAAATAGGTGTATGCGCATTTTATGTAAAAAATTGAAAAGTTTAACCAATTGAAATTTCTTATTATTCTCACATTAGTTCCACATTGACATCAGGTCGGATTTGTTGTACGTCCGTTAGTTGATTGTAAACGGGCACGCCATGATTTTGCATCAACTTTAGCATGTCTTCAATTTGCTTCTCAACAGCATCTGAATTTGTTTTCTTTTTTGAGGAATAGCCTGGTTCGCCAGTTACTGCATTTCTGCATCGCCAAAATACGACTTGCTCACCTTTCAACCAACGGAAAAATAGGGCCACAACAACGTTGTGGCTGTTGCCGCCCTTCATGATCACACCGACAATAGTTGGCTTGTTGGCAAAAACTTTCTCTTTTTTGACCCCCTCTTCTGCTTTCAAGTGTTCGGCGAGTTCCTTTGGACAGATGTAAGGCCTCACTTTAAATTTGTCGAATCTGCTTAGCGAGTACTCGAAGCCATAACCCTCTAAAATGCCGCGGTATCCCGGGAAAAAAGAGTAGTTGGTAGTGGCAGCGGTTTGTGGTGTCTCTTCGGTGTTTGTTTCTACCTCTTTTGCTGTCCACTTCAATGTTTTTCTATTACAAGTGAAAACTTGCTTATTAATAACTTTTCTGTCGTCTTCATTTATCGTGTAGCCAACGTTTTGTGCTTTAGTAGTCACGTAGACAGTGGAGAGGTAGATTGGGACAAAAAGGTACTTCACAACGGAGAGATGCATGGTAATGTAGTAGTAAACTTGAAGAGTTGGAGATTGTTGGAGAAGTAAAGATACTTTCACTAGCTTGCTAGCAATTTATAGCACAAGTGTAGGAGATGTTTTGAACAACATATGCCAGAGGCTAGTAAATTTTATCGAACAACTTCTAAGCTTTTAGTAAGTGTTGGACTAATCAGTAGCAATTGGAGCTGTAAATTTTGTGTTCGCGGCCTTTGCATACATTTTAAGCACGGCGACATGGTGCTTCCTTGTATGATTCTCGCCTGTGCAAGTTACAGAATTTTGTTGATGCGCAACGGGAATCAAAACCTAACTCAAATAAACTACTTGTAACATTCAACTTTGCAACATTGGGTTTTAAAAACATAAGTGTTAGAAGACGGCATAAAAGCTGGGTATCGTTGGTAAGAGAACCTAACTAGGTTAACACTGTCAGCGTTATTTTTGCTTTCTCACAGTGTACAACGGTTATACTTTATAAGAGATAATTCATAACTAGATAATAATTAAGAAGGCAATTTCTTAATTAGCAACATATTTTCCATTTAAATTTGACAGTCATATACTAGAAATGCATCTGAAGAGTTGCTATATGGAAGAAAAGTTGCTATAGGGTTTATCAGTAGGTGTTTTTTTTTTACAAGATTGTGCTTGGGTTTACGTTTAGGGTAGGTGAAATTAGATGAAGAAGTGTAGAAGTTGCAGCCACATCTTAATTTTTTGTTTATTTGTGCATAACTATTGTGCGATTATACATGTTCATTTGGCTAAGAATATGTTTTTGTAGGTACTCGATACTTTTTTGGAGGAGACCAAAAGAGAGAAAGAGGTGGGAGAAAAATATCGACAAAAACATGTTGAAAAAAAAGATGTTTCAACTCCTAAAATTTAGGAGAGAAAAACACGTAGAACGCTTGTATCACGTCGGTTTCTACGTAGTTCTAATTGCGAAGTTTAAATCCCCTACACTAAATTTATTAGCATTAAAAAAAACTGTTAGAAAAAGGCATGGAGTTTGGGAAGCGTAATGTAGGTAGTTGATTGGTGTAAATCGATGTGGTTAAAAAAAATTTCACGGGCAAAATCTAGAACAATGTTGTTTTGAAAATTTAGATCATAAAAATGAATTATTAATATACAAAAAATTCCTCGACTTAAAAAGTAGGCTAAAGCTACTTAGAATTTGAAAAAAAGCCACCGAAAGCTTGAAATAACATATTGTGCGGGACATTTGGTAATTTTTTTTGTATTACCTCAAACTACTAAAACCGCCTCATACTTTTTTCAATTGGAAGGTGTGGGTGTTCGAGGCGAGGTGGAAGGCGTCGTACTTACAAAAATTATCATTAATTTCAGTTAGTTCAAGTAGTAATGTAATGCCCTCTGTCGCTTAAATGCAAAAAGTATTTGGGGTGACAAATGTTGGCGCTTTCTACCGTAAAATATAACTAACATTTGTTTAATAGTTCCAAACAAGCAATATTTTAAATAGTTTTGAATAGTTTCAGGTTGAAAGTAAAAACAAAGTTACCATTTCCTCAAGAAACTAAATCTTTTCAGATACAAGGATATAAAAAGTCTTTCACGTGTTCAAATTCCCTGTTAGGTTTGTAGTATTCAAAACAGCTACCAATTTTTAGCTTTAAAAATTTATTTGGCACCATTTGCTTGTAAATTAAGCAAAAAATGTACAAAAAATTTGAAACTATAGAATGGATAATTTGTACAGATGGCTTGTAAATAAGAAGTAATTTTATGCAAAAGGTACAATAAAAATATTTTAAAAGCGAGAGTACAATTATCAGACGAAATATAATTAAATAACTAATAAAATCGAGCTACCCAAAGTAAAGAATTACAAAGTAGGTGACGGGTCTTTTATTGGGAAGTACAGAATAATGCGAAGATTACAGTCGTCCCTTCACAGGCACTTCACTTTCTCCGTCAATTCCACATACCGTCACTTTAAAGTATACTACAATTTTCAAGGTAAGGTCACTTTGCCTTCCTTGTGTGTTTCCATTCCTTTCCCAGCCGCTCGATCAATATACACTTTTCACCGTCACTTTCTCTACTTTCACTTCAATACGTCCTTTTGGATTGCGAAACAAGCTTCAGTGAAAAAGAACAACACAAGCGCGGAATGCCATGCAGGGATTATAAGTCTGCCATCAAACTCCTTTTAGTGTCATTGTTCAAAACCCAAGCTAATAGCACCAAATGTAAGTTGCATTAGAAGTAGCTTTTTTTGATCATGTCACTGAAGAGCGGAGGTGAAATTACAACTAACACTATTTAATTTACTATAGACTCTTAAACCGTAAACTTTAATTTTACTTTCAAACTAAAGTTATACTTGACAACTAGTGACAAATTATTCTTATCACGTAATTAATTACACAACAAACAATTAAATGAGTATGTACATGTTGATTTGGGTTAGGCTTACATCAAATAAACTTATGATTGAATCGACTAATTTTGTTTACAAAAGAATAACATTTATTTATTTAAAATAATTTGTTTATAATGGAGCAAAAGCAGTAACAAATTTTTTAGACAGGACAAAACAGGGTAGAAAATTTTCCAAACTATGAATATTTTCATGTTTGAATTTAACAATTTAATTTAATGTTTAGTTAAATGTGGAAACAAACCTGTTTGGTTTGATATAAAATTGACGAAAACAAGACGAAGGAAGGAAATGTTAAATTTGTGCCGATGTTTGCATTTTAATACTCATAATTGCATTATAATAATATAATACATTATTACCGATCGCACAATATTATATACTAGCAAAGGTACCAGTCCTAACACTATACATCCGGTATCCATTGTAAGTGCTTGGGGAATTAATTTCTAGTTTAAATAAGAACTAAATCAATAACTTAGTCGCGTACCCTGTTTTGGTGTCAGAAAAGTTGTTTCTAATTATTTTAATAGACAATCACCAAATTGTAAATTGTTTCTAAGCCGGTTTGAAAGAATTTTTTGCTTAAGAATAAATTTTTCCCTAATTATATGCAAACACAATGCTCAAAAGTTAATTGTTTTTAATTATTAACAATTAAATAATTATGAATTGCTTGTAAGCTACTTGGAGGTCGTAGTTAGCGTACGTATAAGCCTCGTTTTATGTTTGAATCAGACTTTTCAAAATGTACATTTTTGTAAGTTGTTAATTCGTTTTCACAATTAGGGAATTAAGAAATATTCTTAATCATGTGCATAGTGATCTTCAGCCTTCTATATTGTAACCTCCATGTACCAAAACAGGAGATTCAGGAAAACTCGAAGCAAGCTTGAAGCGACCTAAACGACCTACCCTGTTATTGGCTAAAATGTTTCGAAACTGAAGGACTGAAGAACTGAAGGACTAGACTTGTGGGAGCCAAGCAAACAAGACACGAATCCGGTCACCCCAATTTGAATCCCTTAGAATTTTTGCTTTTGGGTAGTCATCATGCATGATTTTCGTTGCTGATTTTGCAAAAAAAAAAACATTCAACGCTCACCATACCTAAATCCAGCAATTTTTTGAAACTGTCGTTGAGAATTCCAGAACAGACTTGGCTAATGCATGGTCACAAAACGTCAACACTTTGAAAGTCTCATCTAGATGCTCAATTTAGTTAATCAATAGTACTCACAGTTCTAAAAATTGTAAAGTCACAGGAATTGTAATAAATTTGTTTTCATGGTTTTAGTAAATAACAGAGTTGTTTACTTTGAAGTGTTCGCTTTACGCTCGTGCTCACTGTATTCGTAGATGCTTTAAGTACCAACTTGTGACTTAAAGGGCTCAATTGTCTTTCCAAAAACTCTCATATAATGAAGAGTTGCAATTTTTACCCACATTTTGATAATACTGAAAACTTTTATAATAACTTATTTTTTAACTCAAACGGAACTCCAAGTAAGATGTGAGTCAAAAATGTAAAATTGTAATTGTAATGTAAAAATGACGAAGTTATTGTCGAGTATATACGGGGTCGTTCATTATGTTGGTTCTAAATGTTTTTTTTTAATTGGGTGTTTTAATTCAGAATGGTAAACCAGATGAAGGAAAGGCATAAGTTACTTGGTTGAGCTTCTTTTGCAAGAGGCCCTAGCTAGCGCAGTGATTAACACTGCCAACTTTACTTTTTGCCTTCCCACAAGTGGTGGAGGAGCGCTTCGATTCCTAGATACCTTCTGCTGCCTTGCGAAAGGGCTCTGCCACAGAGTTAGTTATCTGAGCTGAGCTTAGGTTATTAGCACTTAAGTTGATAAGAGATGTTGTTATTGATTCTCTGCCCGATTTTTCCCCATAGGTTAGTCAGTTACAGGTAAATTGCTTCTGGTGGCCAGAAGCTAACGCGGGGGCAAATGAAGGAAAGGCATAAGTCACTTGGTTGAGCTTTTTTGGTAAGTGGCCCTAGCTAGCGCAGTGGTTTCCACTGCCAACCTTACTTTTTGCCTTCCCACAAGTGGTGGAGGAGCGCTTCGATCCCTACCTGCTGCTGCCTTGCAAAAGTGCTCTGCCCCAGAGTTATTTATCTGAGCTGCGCTTAGGTTATTAGCATTTAAGGTAATAAGAGTTGTTGTTGTTGATTTCCCGCCCGATTTCTTCCCTATAGGTTAATCAGCTACAGGTAAATTGCTTCTGGAGGGCAGAAGCCAACGCAAAGGGAAATGAAGGAAAGGCATAAGTCACTTGGTTGAGCTTCTTTGGTAAGAGGCCCTAGCCAGCGCAGTGGTTTCCACTGCCAACCTTACTTTTTGCCTTCCCACAAACTTTAAGTAATTTTTTTGTTTTTAGGTGTTAGGCAATTACAAAAAATCGTCAAAACAAAAGCTTTTAAACGTATCGGAGCTCGCTTGTCTATAGATCCTCGGTGTGGTTCCCACACATAGGAATAATATATGCAAATAATTGTCATAAATAATAGGCGAGGAAATTTCGGTTTTCTCTGGTCACCCGAAATAGTTTCGAATTCATGAAAATGTAGCCTTAGCTGTGGTCTACGTGTCTGGTATATTATGCTCCGTCTCGTTCACCTTCAAGAGGGCTGACAATTGCTTTAGTAAAGACTAGTCCTTATACAAATTTGAGTTTTCGAGTAATTGCAATTGCATTTTTGTGAGTGATGTCCACTACTATTTTCTTGTAGTAGAAATCCTCTTTTTCCTTCATACCTCGTTGCCTTCCTAGGAATTGGTCGACAGGTGCAGAAACCACTAGGTGGTACTCTCCTGGTATCTTATCCTCGTGTCTCATTAAGCAGATAATCAGCGTGGTTCACTCTGGGTTTGTCAGGACTCGTAATTTATCAGCGAAGAGGGCTTGAAGACATCCATGGGTCTTGTTGACCTCTACGTCGAACAGTGAGCTTTGGTAGAATGTGAGAACATCGGTCTCACATTGCGCCGAGCATAACTCTAAACGGAGCCCAATTACCTCAAGTCCCATGTGTGCCTTCCGAAATATTTCGGTGTTAACGACGCTCATTCCGTTGATTACGAAAAATTATGTTGGTGAGCGGCATGAAAACCCTAAATTTAAAAAAATGGTGAGTTGTTTTTTCGTAAGTTTCACCGTAAATTTTTTTTTCCTAATACAGAATATTGCTCTTTCCTCTTGACTGATGCTATGTCTCACCTTAAAAGTATCAAATCGACTCAGAGAGTACTCAAAGCCGTATCCTTCTAAAATGCCTCTGTATCCTGGGAAGAGAAAGTATTTTGTGGTGGCAGCAGTTCTTGGTGTGCAACTAGCCGCTTCCTGTGTTGTCACTGTCCACTTCGAAGTTGTTACGACGTATGTGAATATTTTCTTCTCGGTAAATTCCCTTGTGTTCTTTCCTACAATGTAGCCAGCGTATTCTGCAGTAAGTGAAAAGGTAGAAAGTAGAGAGGCAGAGTGGGATAAAAAAAGTACTGTACATCAGGTAGAACCATCGTTAAGAAAGGGAGAATTAGAGATAATCGGAGAATGTAGCAAGAGTAAGGTTGCTGATACGAGGATTTAACATTTTATAGCATAATACTACAAGTTTTTAACCATGTCATTTTCAGAACTCCTGTAATGCCAAAGTAGAGAAAAAGATTGCCGAGCTTAACATTCTTTAGTTATTCATTAATTGGCAATTAATTTCTTGAGTGACGTTGTTGTTTAGGCTGCTTGAGATAATTTTAAGACTATGTGCAGTTGAACATAGCGCAGATAGAAAAACTTGCAAGATATACTCGTGGAACGTTTGTAGTGCCTAGGCAGTACAAATAGTGCTTATGGAAATTGAACAGTTCACAAGTAGCAGTATTTTAAATGTTTAAGATGTATTTATCATATGCAGTTTGTTTCTTAACGTAGCAGTAAATAGGAGTAGTCGTAGCCTTCTGATGTTTCAAGACAATTAGAAAAATACGGCAAAATGCTTGCCAATATAAGCATGCATTAAGTTTCAGAAATGTAAATGTTTTTTCAATGTTATTGGATGGACCTGCATCTTAGCTGCATTTTACGAAGATCTCACAAAAAAAAAGCAAACCTTGTAAGTCGTTTTTACTTACTAGAAAACTTTTGTGCTAGAAAATTATTCTGAAAACAGTGAAAGTATGAGGCGTGCAGTTTTGCCAACCACAAATATTTGCAGTGTGGTGAGTACAGCACTTTCAAAAGTTTGGTATTAAAACACAAAAATGCAATCAAAGCCACAACTAATTATGGTAATTTTTAGTTTCAAATTTCTCTTTAACAATGACATATTGTTTACTTTTTTTTTGTTCTTTAACATTTCCACTAAGGGTTCGTCAACATGTGTGGAGTACTGTGTACTGTGGGTTGCGGTCATGGTGGGGAGGCGGGTG
>JAQFYP010001873.1:0-14154 GCA_034694865.1 Bilobella braunerae | reverse complement strand
AAAATAATCTTTTGAAATTTTGACTATTGAAAATTCCCACTATGCTTAAAAATCCTTTTTTATAATCAGTATTAAGATTTGTGATGAATTGGCAGTTTCCCTTCTCTCAGTTGACCCTTCTACAAAAAAAAAGTTAGTCAGCTTATTTAGATGCTCTTGAAATCTATTTTTGATTCCAGTTATCATACTCAAACTCGAAAAAGCACAATGCTCAATTTAAACGGTACTCAAGTGTCTGCATTTGAAATTTTCAAATCTTGATGTAATGCCAAAACACACGAGAATTATTAAAAGAATAGTATAAGAAAACCAAAGATAAAAAAACAAAATTAAATTTTACGGCTACTACAACTGTCACTGATTCGTCAAAAATAAAATTTCATTTTGTGAGTGTTTTATCCTTAAGGTCTTTGTAAGTAAACATATATTAAGGATTCCGCCTGAAAGCTAAGAGTTGTAATTAACATTGACCGCCACCACGTGCTTGCGTATCAAATTTAACTCAATCAAGACTGACTTTAGCCAACCTAACCAACAACTATGTTTAACGCTGGATAAATTGAACTCTAGATATGGACACAAGAATTAGTATTAAAGCGTCCAATAATATATCCAGCAAACTCTTTATTTTTTTTACTCTTCTCAAGAAAATTAAGCTATAAGATCAATTATACGGATATATATATATATTATAAGAAAGTTTTGAAATCCAATTTTGGAGTTAATGCATCCATGAAAGAAGTTTAGAGGTTTAATTATTTGAACAGGTGCATTGGCAGCTTTCTTACAAAAGGGGTCGTTGTTAATGTCATTGAACTCAAGCATGTTGACCACAAAATACGAAAGCGCAATATTCCCGGCGTACTTTCTATCAATTGCTTAGCCAGTTTTACCCTAAAAATTACACTTACTATCCCTACTGTCTATTCCTATTGAATAAGAAGCGCTGGAGTTTATGGTGTCGAGATATCTCATCATTTGATCTTTCAATTTACTATAACGTCCAAAATAAAATTTTCCATATCATTCCTCCCTCAAATCATAACGTTATTTTTCAACTAACTTATATAAATCCTAATGTAAATAATTTCAAGGTAATGGGAAAAAACTTCCTCTTGTTTTGAAACCACCTTTACGTAACATTGGACTTTTGCTACCACCAATCTGCTAATTTTAAATGTGATTTACTACGCATAAGTTATTAATAACACTGCTTTGAAAAGCGGTGGCCATTACCAAGGTGTCAGCGTTCCTAAATCGTGGGCATCAATAGGCTTGTTTTACTATTGGTTTTTGATTTCAAAATAGAAGATTGTCAAATTGAGAATCTGGTGGCACCACGTTTCCGCATTAGAAAAGTAGAGTGTTTCTTGTGGATGCAATTGGCTTAGTAGTTAATTTGTGGCGGCTCGGAGTTGCAGATTTTTAAATTCTCGACAGTTAGGAGCTATGTGCGGTGCCACCACGGGCATTAGAATATGTAATCTTAAGCGAAAATAAAAAAGGGTGGCAAAAAAGTACCTCCAAACTCACTTTCACGTAACATTTCACTATATAATCTCAGCTACAGACACCCGTCTAGTCCCCAAAACTGTGCATTAGAGACCCTAGTTGGTTTAGGTACATCCCCTGCTTGCTCTTAAACAAACACAGACATTGTTGCTGACTTTCCTGATTTTGCAGCCACCACAGGCGAAAATTGCAAGTAATGCAACTCCCGCAGTTTGTTCGTGTGCTACTTGTTTTAGTATTTGCTGAATCAGTAACCTCTTCTGTTCTTGAATCAATACCTAGGCAAGAAAGGGCTTGGAAAGAATTGGTCAAGATTGGGATGACTGTGGATCCTAGATTTTCAAAAAAAGATCTAGAGAATTCAGAGGTATGAAAATTTCCTGATATGTATTAGTTACTAAATTCTGTACAAGACATTTTCCGGATTTCTCAAAGGTGCGAAAGGCGGCAATGGAGTACGCCAAGGCTCTGTTTCCTTCTATTAACCCGGACAATCACAAAGAACCTAAGCATGAAAAGTTTGAATATGAGAACCGCAAATTTCCATATCAACAATTTGTAATTTTCCCACCGATAAGTAGCCAGGATGATGTTTTGTTTACAGAGTCGTATGCTTCCTTCATGAAAATGGTAAGAACGTATAATAATCCTCTGCATAAGACATTAGATTTTTTGGCCAATCTGAATAATTTAAAGTATAAATAGGCCATTAGTTTGTAATCTATACTATAAAATCTTTCGTCTGTCTGTCCGTCTGTCTGTCACCAATGCCTGCAAAAACCGCTAGAGCTACAGACGCCATACTTTACACATAATTCGGGTATGTATCTGGGGTGGTTTAGCGCCAAACTCCGGTCAAAATTTACTTCCGGTTTTTCTAGAGTTAAAGGTCAAATGCAAAAATGTCCAAAACTTTTGCATAATTTTAACGTATTTTGGCGTGTCTTTTTAAGACTGCTGGAAATGCCAGCGTCATATTTTGCATATACGTGAGGTACTATGCTAAGGGTGAATTTGGGCCAACGTTTGGTCAAAATATACTTTCGGTTTTCCCAGGGTCAAACGTCAAATTTTACAATTCAAGAAATTTCAACGTATTTTATCCTAGACTGTTAAGACTGCTAAAAATACAAGCGCCATATTTGGCACATAAATGAGGATTAGACTTGAGGTGATTTAGGGAAAAACTTCGGGCAAAATTTACTTCCGGTTTTTCTAGGGTCAAAGGTCAAATGTCAAAATGCCCCTTAATTTTATTGTGTTTTATTCAATCTTGCAAAGATCGCTAGGGCTTGGGCGCCATGTTTCATACATAAATGAGGTATAGAAATTAGGTGAATTAAAGCCAAACGTCGAGTACAATATACCGGTTTTTCTAGGGTCAAAAGTCAAATGTCAACATGCAATAAAGTTAACGTGTTTTATCTCGCAAAGATCGCTGCAGCTACGGGCGCAAAATTGTATACATAAATTGGATTTTTTACTAGAGTAGTTCGGGCTAAACTTCGGGTAAAATATACTTCCACTTTTTCTAGAATCAAATATTAAATGTCAAAATACGCAAAAATGTTAGAATGTTATTATCACATCCTGCAGAGACCTACAAGCGCATTACTTCACAACTAAATGTGGTTGGTATCTGCGGTGGTTAAACTTCAGGCAGTAGGTACTTTCGGATTTTTCAGGATCAAAAATTAAATGAGGCTAAGTTCAAGTTTGATACTTTCCAATACTTATTATTAGAGGTACACATGCACCCTATTTCACAGGTAAGAAGGTTGATAGCTGGAGTTAATAGTGTCAAGCTCCAATTAGAATTTTTTTTTTTTCAAAACAAAACTTTTGATCACATTAAGCGAATTTTTTCTAACGACAATTCTCTTAATGGCTTGGATAGCTCTAAATTCTGGGTTCTTTTACTTATAGTGACGGCGGAAATATTGTTACAACGGGAAGTCGCTAGCAAGCAAGCGTCGCAAAGCGACGCGGCACAACTAGTACCTTATAAAGATTAAGAAAATTAATTATAAGCACAAAACTAAGAAACAATAATTTAATTTTTATCGCTACGCCTTATACTTTAAAGGTGTTAACGTGACTAGAGCAAAGTCAAACAATCGTGCAGGAATAAAATATTAATATCGTTTTTTTTTCGAACATAATTATATTTGGTAAAAAAATCATAATTCAGTAATTAACCCAAATTTATGATTCAGCTGCTTCGGCATTGGGCAAAGTAAAAGAGTCTTGTCTGTCTTGAAAACCCAGTTCCGAGAAATATTTGTGTTTCGGGTACGTGTGATTTCAAAATACGCATAATACTGTTATAACACTTTTTACAGGTCTTGCTTCAGGGATATGTGGCTATTGGAATCGCATGTCTCTATTCTCCAAGTGAGTGGGCATTATTGGTAGTCTCTATCAGAATTGGTAAGACTTGATTACATACACAAGCACAACTTTTTATCAAAATCTTGACTTTGCTTAAATGAAGAGACACTTTTGATTTGTTTTATAGTGTGATATTTGTAATAGTATTTTGCAAAAATATAGGGAGCGGTATAAGCTTAAGTTTAAGTACATAACTTTGTTGGTCATTTTTTACAGTACAATTGTTTATCACAAAATTGTTTTGCGTATCATTTAATTAGGGATGGGCACGTTTTGCTTCCAGAAACGAAACAAAGCCCGTATCCAATTCGCTTCCAAATGTTTTGGTAATGAAACGAAAATCCGTTTCTTTTTCGTTTCTGTTTCCAATTGGAAACGACCGTTTCTTTTTTTGGAGGAAACCGGGAAACAATGAGGATTTTTTCTTAAGCATTTCGGGAAAATTGGGAGAAAAAGTAAAAAAAAAATCATAACAAACTATTGTTGAATTTATTTAGAGCCTATTTGTACCATATAATATTTCAAATACTGCCTTTTCTGACTGATATTCATTGAATTTTTTTAATTCCTAAATGTACACCTTATACAATTCAAAATTGGCTAGTTTCTTAAAAAAAACAGGAAAACGCTGTTTACTGCAATTATAATAATAAGTAGACATTTTGAAGAAAGCGTGTTATATATCAGATTTACTGTATTAAATAAATTTCACAAATATAATACATTTTTGATAGCAAAAGTTTTCGCGAAATGTTAATTCAAATAAAAAAATTTGATTTTAATAGATGATTTATAATTATTTTGTAATTATGACTCATAATTATTGCTTTTTAATTTTTGATGTGTAATTTGCACCACAATTTCAATCACTGGGCTCTTTGTTCCGCACTGAAAAAATCTTCCACCGTTTCCGTTTCGTTTCGAATCTGTTTTCAAGAAAAAATATTAGTGAGTTTCCGTTCCTAGATTACCCGTTTCGTTTCCGTTTCCTCCAGGAATCCAAACGGAAACGCCTATCCCTACATTTAATAATCAGCAATTTAAAATGGCCCCTGAACACGACTGGCGTTTTCAGAGTTAATTTGAATTTAGCTAAATAAGTAGTTGTCTGATCAAAATGGTGTTTACTCTATTGTCATCAGCAATAATTTCGGATCAATTATTTCAGCTTTTATCTAATCGCTTCCAGCATTTTCCTACGATTCTTTTTAACAATTTGTGCCTATGGTTTAGTCTTTTTACTCAAATTGTTGTCTTCAATTACCAAAGCCATGTGCATTGTACCGTTACGCACACACGGACAGCCTTCAATACCGTGATTATTATAATGAATATTAACTAAGAAATTTAAAATTAGAATGTTTTTGCATTTCAGCTCAAAAACCAAGAAACAACTGTATATATTCAATAATACCCCGAACAAAGAAGTCCAAATGGGAGTACAATTATAAAGTAAGCCAAACCCTTTTTCCATGTTCTGTTTATGAAGTAATCCATATTAATAATGTTAATTTACTATGTTCAGACGGACAAGAGGGCTGAGGAGCTAGTGACAAAATTTTCCATTTCTAATAATCCTAGAACCGAAGAAATACTACTATCGGAAAATATTCATAGAGCGGAAGCTTATTCTTTAATTTTTTCAGATAGCCGAGATGATTTTGTCAAAAACGGGACCTACCAAGAATCGATTGAGAAATTTAACTCAATTCTGGAAGATCTCAGAAGGAGAGTAAGTAATGAATAAAATACGAGAATTGATTTGTTTTTTGAAAATTGTGATAATTTTTTAACTTTTAAAAATTGCTTCTGATTGTCAATTATGTTTTTTTAAATGCATTGCTTTTGCGGCAGAGTAATGTCAAGTAAGGTTAGCATGATTTGTATTTGACCTTTCAGAACGACGGCAATCAAATAACAATGTCAGCCACCTCCAGATGCATTGAGCAAGTTTTTTGGGATAATAATGAAGCACAGCTCACACATACGGGGAAATTCTGTCGTATTATTTACGGGCAGTTTGACATCGGCAAGTATATGTTGTTCACAGAATGACAAAGAGGCCAAAGTTGTGATGCGTAGCCGTGCTCCATTGTCATTATCAATTTGCTTAACCCAAGGCAAAATAGCCCAATTGGTTGCAGTATAGCTCAATTGCTCCAAAATTTTAGTATTTATTTTAAAGGTTCTTGTAATGTAATTAAACAATGGTATATATCAATTTTGTTGCTAATCTATAAGAGGTAAATAAGTGTTTTCCTGAAACCACTCCATCTACCCTACTCCATTGCCACACACTCTTCTGTATACAGTATGTAATAGATAGCCGGTGAATACATTGAAAGTCTGTTAATATTATTAGGTTTTCTAAAGGGGTTTTATGTTGAGGCTGATTATCATTTTGTTAAAATTTATATAGTATCTCAAAAAACGCAGCAACTGGAAAAACGTCTGCAGGAGAGCGTTACTCTCTTGAATAATACCCTCTACACACACGCAAGTTCCGTTTATAGTTATTTAGTTATTATTTATATAATTTTTATTGGTAAATAATAGTTTTTGTACTTTAGGCGAGAGACATTGCGGTTCGTAGAGCTAGTCGCTACTACAATGAAATTGCCATCCCTAACTACAATCCAGTTGAAATCCTGCTAGGAGTTAGAATATACACAGTTCTAGATAACGAATGGAACCAAAGGGTATGACTTCATTCAATTGACTTCGATACTTTACCTGCATAAGGCATTACTTGTAAACATACGTATAAACTCATAAAGGCAATAGAAATTAGAACAGAAAAAATTGTTGGTTTTGCGGCGGAAGAAGTCCCCTTGAACTTGGATGCTACTTTTAATGGCTATATCGTTGTTGCGATAGTTCGTAAGTACGCATAAGCATGCAAAAAATATCCACACGTTAAATTGTACATTTGCCATTGTAATTGCCATTCATATTAAGCACGAATGTAATGCTGTCATGGCACTAAAATTATTTACAAATAGGTCTGTATAATGCTACGATTTCATCATTGACCGGCGTTTTACTTCAGATCCCATTTTATTGAATAATATGTTAGTAAAAATTACATTTTATAATTGTTTTGCGAGAGAGTTTGAAAAATTGGGTTTAGTACATGTTTCAGTATTGGAACAGTAATTCGATGTCATGCATCCCCTAGTTTACCTATCGTAAATAAGGAGATGTTGTAAATTTTGACGTCATCAGGTTGAAGGGCAGTACTATCTAAATATAGGGCAAATATGCCTTATTTATATTCCAGCTTGTCAAATTTGTTCTAAATGCAAAGAATTTTTTTTAATTAATAGATGAAACCAATTTACTACCAAGTTTTGTGGTAATATTTGGCAAGATTAAATTTAGTCCAGAGGTAAGTCTATTGACTTTTGAATTTTGTATCATGCAATGTAGAGATAAGTCTGTTTGATCTCTCTGTTTGAAATCTACAATGACAAATTAATGCACTAAGACAATTATAATTCAATCAAAATATCTTTCACATAATCATTTTTTCAATTGCAAGCATTGCCTTTGAGTAATCTAATTCAGTTTCTAAGATAAAATCCAAGAGTTTTAATTCGGCTGAATCTTATTCACATTTTGACTTCAAAACATACGGAAACTTTCATTTAAGTGAAAGCAAACATAACTTTTTTGATGACTATTTTTCTGAATTCACGATGGTTCAGGAAAATTTTTAGGCTATGTACTACACATTTTTTTGTAAACAAAATTGTTTCCCACCTTAATGTTATTCTCGCACTCTTAGGTTATAGAAGCCGCAGTCATCCGAAGCAATGTAGAGAAAAATAACTTGAAAATGACATTTGATGGACAAAATGTTCCAATCCAGGTAGATTCAATAAAATGTTATTTACAAAACTAGTTAACCCTCCGTGGAACACAAAAATCCATTTTTAGATTAATATACTACTCAAAACACGTTTTTTTTTATTATAACATCGGCCTTTCAGCACTTGAGACAATACCAAGACCGTTTATTGCTAGTTTGACGTTTTAATGATTTCCGAAATCAAATTATAAAAGGTTTTATGAATGTAACACGTTAGATTCGCACTCAAATGACGTTAAGCTAAGTTGATACTAAAAATTAAACATAAATAACTCCTGGTTTATAAACCTTACCATGCACATAAAATAGCATACACGCTATACGTACAAAATTTATTAGCTTTGTCTAAATTACAGCTGAAAAACTTGTACTCAACTTATGGTTGCGTAGCTCTTTGTTTTGAAAATGGAAACTCTCGAATTGACATGCTTGCAGAGAATGAACTCTACTTCAGTTCGTACAAGACGGAAATTTCGACAGGTAATTCGTCTTTTTTCGCAAATAGGAAATATGTTGCCTGTTCGTGAATTTATAGTAACTCGTTACAGTAATTTTAAATTTTCATGATAAAGTACGTGTTCCTGAAAGTTTCGCGTGCTTTAAGAATTTGTAGAACGGGCTTGTCTGGCTATTGATTTAGTAACCATGTAACTTGAAATATTTTTTTACTACTTTTAGAAAAGAAGAATTATTTCAACATAGAGATTCCAAGTCCGACTAAAGTGAGTATATTTGGAAAACCGCCAACCCAATTGCCACAAACGCAGAAAGCTAACTTGTCACAGCCACATAATGACCAATTACAACAGCCGCTAAATGACAATTTATTACCACTGCAGAGTGGCAAATCATCACAGCCGCAGAATGGTAGATTGTCATGGTTGCCCAAATTGCAATTCACGTCAAAGATTCCTCAATTTTTAAAAAGATCACCAACTATACTCAAAGAAAGTACAGTTGCACAAAAAAAAATGAATGAGTAGGCAGTAATAGTACAAATTTCAACGTTATATATTTCTTTTGCTTTACCTGATCGATGAAAGTAAGCACTGTATTGTGCTTTCTTTTATTACGATGTCTAAAAATTGTTAAATACTGCACTAGTTTGAGCCCTTTTGTTTCAATTAAATTTCAGCAATTATATCTGTTGGTTTATTACCTACTATTTATTTATCAAATATTCACTAAATTGTTTACCATAAATCCGAAATTGTCAATACAAATTATCCTTAATATGGAATATAAAACATAATAAATAATAAAAAGGCGCACTGAAACTACTCTGTTGAAAAAAAATTAAGTTATCAAATTGGTATCGGGCCTCTAATATGATATTTACGGTAAAAATAGTATGTCACTAAATAGGTACGGGCCTCTAATATGATATTCAATTAATCGGGAAATGCAAACAACTAAATCGTACGATTACGAATCTCCATGATTACGCTGAAATTGCGAACAGCAAAGCTGAATGGAAAAATGCTCTGCCTAAGCGAGTCTAAGTCGAAACTAAGCAAAGCGCATTCAAATTTATAAGATTCAGCAACGCACAAGTCCAGGTCATGACCCACGCTAAAAAAACATGGTGGACTGACAGCAATATCTCGAAAGCACTCTGTCTGAGGTGTTATTCAAAAAAGGCTTACGAATTTGTACGCGAATCTTATAAAATTACTATTTCCTGCTTGAGTACGCTTCAAAAATGGCTGAAGGAAATAAGAAATCTTGTCTTGAACTTGATGAAATTTGTATTAGAAAGTGCTAGTTTACTTAAAAGGTAGCTTTTTTACTTTATTCTTTTTTTAATGTTGATTGCAGAGTCCGCTTTTGGAGCTCGAAGAGACAACACCTCTCGCTTTTTCTTCTCTTTTGCTCTTTTTATCGTATCCCTATTTCTATTCCTACATTTCTATTCTTTTATTCCTATCCTTATATTCTTATTTATATATTCCTATTCCTGTATTCCTATTTCTATTTCTATATTCCTATATCCATGTGCCCATTTTTTTTGGACATACCCATGTGTCCCTAGTCTAGGGCATATTCCTGTATTTCTGTATCGCAATATTTCTACATTCCTGTCTTCCTATTCTTTGGACATATTCCTGTATCCTTACTCTTGGGCATAATCCTGTGTTTCTATTTTTGGTCATATTCCTGTGCTCCTAATCTTGGGCATATTCCAGTAAAATATTTATCGGTGAAAGAAAAATCAACACAGCTGACCGCTGCTTATAAACAAGATAGCACCATATCAGCCCGAGTAAGTTGCACCTTATCGACCAGAGTGCGCTTCACAGCAATACCAACCGGAGTACACTCCAGCGTATCAACCCGAGTACACTCCCGCAAACCAAGATTACACTCTACAGTATCAGCTCGAGTACAAGCCGCAATACAAACCGGCTCACAAGCCCGAGTACAGAGTACAATCCACAGTATCAGCCTGAATACACTTAACAGTACCAGCCAGAGTACACTCCAGAGTATCAGCCAGAGCCAGTTACATTATTCAATCGCATAAGCGCAGTGCAGCTGCAGCGATCCGATCACTGCCTTTTCCCAAGTTTCAAAAGTGATTCCCTCGGGAGCGCTTGTGAACCATTTACTCATACGCAGCATCGATAGAATCAGCAGCAATTAGCATCGACAGTATCAGCATCATTCAGCATCTCAAAGAAACCTTAAATCTTTCAACGTTTCTACCTCAACCATGCCGAACAAGGGGGGACACTCAGCAAAAAATGAAGAATAAGCCAGCAAGCGCCAGCACAAAGATCCTGGGGTAAACCATCATTCTGAACTTCCTACCAGAGCTCCTGAGCAGCCGGTGACACTCAACGACATCTTGAAGGCTATCTCCACGCGCCACACTAAGACATCAAATCAGCTCCAGGAGATGGACTCTAAAGTCAGCCCTATCCCTGAAATGAGTAATAGGCTAAAGGCAATTGAAGACAAGCTGGAAGCATACGAGGCCGATGCCGCACTAGCAGAAGCCCGAATTTGTCAGTTGGAGAAATCTGACTTTGAAAAGGACAAAGTAGTCTTGACCATGAAAAGTCAAATCTCAAAACTAACCGATAAACTGAACAAAAAATGTTCTCATACACGGCATCTCAGATGCTCCTCTTGATGACCCTTTGTCTGCCGCGAACAGCTTTCTAGCTCAACATAAGATCCAGGCACCTGCCGAACAAGCCTACCGGCTCGGGAAATTTAACCAGAACGCAGAAAAGCCAAGACCAATCTAAGTTAGCTTACAATCCCTTAATGATCGTAACCAAGCGCTAAATCTCTGGAGGAAACTAAAAGGTGAACCATATTCCGTAACAGAAGATCTCACAGCCGAAACCAGAACTGAACATTGGAAACGACGCCAAGCAAGACTGTCGGAGGCCCGAGATAGTTTGAAACCTACTAACGGACCATTACAAATACGATTCAACAATCAATCCCAAAGCAACACTAGTATTACTAACAATTTACTTCCTGACAACCCACGCCCAATTTTCCCACCCCGAAGATGGAATGACTCCCACCCTTCTAACGGTACAACCCAACAAAACGTCAAATCGTCTCCGATACGACGTCACAAATAACCGTCAAGGAAAATGGTCCATTCAGCCTCCGCCTCATTCAAGACCCACAAGCTCTACAGCCCATATTTTAGTCAACTTTAACTCAACTTAACTTAATTCAAATTTGAATCAATTCACTTTAACTTAACTTAATTCATATTTTAATCAATTTACCATCATGCCCTAACATACCAAAAACCCAAATTTATTTTAAACAACCCGCACACAGTCTAATGAATACCTATTTTAATATAATTCTACAACTACTTGAAGCAAATACCTTGCAGAAGCTTGTAACTTTTAGCATACTTTTACTTTCTAGAAATTTGTGTACAACTGTGTAACTATGAAACTGCATTTTCTTAAGCATAAGATAACACTTTACAACCCTATGATAACGTTATGATAACCCCTATGTTAACCCCTATTTTAACCCCTATGTTAACCCCCATTTTAACCCCTATGTTAACACTAGGATAACCTTATAACTATTCAAAATAACATCAGTTTTATTAATGTTATTTTATGATTTGTTCCCTGGAAGCAACCGTTTTGTTTTGGATATGACGAAGCGCTAAAGCCAACACAAATATTTAGCATCATAAGCAAAGTACAGGAACTCGGCTCGAACGTGGTGTCCATGGCTTGTGACAATGCAGGCGGGAACCGTGGAATTTGGACGAAACTTGGTGTCACTTATACAAATCCAAGTTTTAAAAACCCAGAAACAGGAAGTCCAGTATATTGCGTCTCAGATCCACCACATCTCATAAAACTTCTCCGAAACAACGTTATGGACTATGGTTTTCGTTTAAAAAATGGAACGGATATTAGAAAAACGTATTTTCAAGATCTATTAACAGTGGATTCTCATGAGTTCAGATCGTGTCACAAGCTGACCCAGCGTCACATTAATGCTGTTAGAAGCGACAGACAAAATGTGCGCTTGGCGTTTCAAACAATTTCTAACAGCGTTTCGGAAGGATTCGGTAAATAATTACCAAACTTTACACGACAAGCACGTTTCATTAAATTGGCAAACAATGCTTTTGGTGTATTTAACTCAAGAATCACAGACGACATAAATCCGCTCAAATGTACCTTTGCGATTTATTTTCCTAAACAAGTATCGGTTTTGAAAAATTTTTTCAAAGAAGTTGAAGAGCTTCAAGTCATGAGTTCAAGACCAATTAAGCACTTCCCATTCCAGAAGGGAATCTTGATGACAATTAACTTTCTGAAACAGCTTTATCAAACTCTCAAATCGGATCTTGGTTCTAAATATATCAACGTAAATCGACTCAATCAGGACGTCGCTGAAAATACAATTTCCATGAGATTCCATCATGAGAGGCTTTGGAATATTCAAACAAAATCCTGATTGTGTTGACGCCAAGTATTGCCTACGTATGCTCAGCATTGGATGGCTTTTACTAATTCCACTTATTACATCGAGCGTAATTGAAGATTGTGACCAATTGGTTTTTGCGAACACAATATTACCCTTAATGAAAAATTTTACGGAGCCATTGCCACCAATTTCCGAAGAAGTTGAAAAATCGCTCTAGGAATTAGCGGAGCTGGACGTTAAACTTACTTCTGAAAATTTCCCAACCTTCTATGAAGCTTTTTGCAATATGGATAAGGCTGAATTTGGAGGACAAGAGTACATTGCGGAGTACATCGTTAAACAATTAAAGTCAAAATTCCCTGAATACAATTTGGAAAATATTTTACGTGAAAATCATCTAAGTTGGACGGCAACCTTGTCCCAAGGACAACTAACAGTGCCATCGGTGAATTTTCAACCTAACCTATAGGTGTCCAGCTTTTATTTAATACCGATAAAGAATTAAAGGGATGCTATTTCGGATTAGAGTTTTATGAAAACTATAAAACTTATTTCATTCATATTCAATTCCTCAATAACTATAGTTATTTAGCTGTGAAAACAAACTCGGCGGAAATCTCGGCGGACTCTCATTTTTGTTTAAAATTGCAAACAATCTGGTTATTACTTTACTTAACCTGGTACAAGAGTTGTATCTTGCGTTGCCAAGCAACCTATAGTTGGGTACTTCCGCGTGGTTTGGCCTGGAAACGGAATTTTGGTTGAGCAAACATAAAAATCCGGGAGTTAGCTTATCGGATAAGAATAATTTTACTTTACAACCGGAAACCTAAACCCAACAGTACAATAATAAGTCATCCAAGAAAGTGAGTGTAGGATGAACTGCATACTAACGTTGTAGTCAATTTAAGGTTTGATTTAAGGGACGATTCCTCTACAAAGAACGCAATTATTTTGGACAAACCTGGAAAATTTTAATTCCTCTCATTCTCCAATTTACATATTTTTTTTAAGCTTGCATAGTTGGCCTAATTACTTACATTTTTAATTTTGAGTCTAGTTACTTTACCAGTTTGGGTACTTTTAAAACAATCTGGAACAGACAGACTTCTGACCATTGCATTACTCTAATTTTCAACAGTACTAATGACGAACCGTACCAAAACTATTGCAATTGCCGGAGAAATAAAACATGAATCATTATTTATATGAGCTGATTAAATTAATTATAAACCCAATATTTTATGCTTATTTCCTTTTCTGCAAATATAGAAGGAACATTGCCCTCAGGAATTTGACTCTTTCGAAATGGCCTTACGACAATTATACCTCTTTGTCTTCATATTTTTTCAATTTTTAGTCCATGGAAATACAAAAACAGATAAAACAAATCATCAAGTTAAATCAGATTTCTCTAAATTTGCTATACAAGAGGTACCAAAATTGGT
>JAQFYP010001872.1:0-14160 GCA_034694865.1 Bilobella braunerae | reverse complement strand
TGGGTTACCTTGACCTTTACTCTCCTGACGTAACTGCCACAATTCAAATTTGAATATCCCCGCCAATTATCAATTGGCAGAAATTTCCAATTAGGATATTTTTTAGGACCCTTTGACCTACCAAACTGCATTGGTCCCGTCGTGAAACACAGGGGACATCAGAAAATGTTACCTTGTAAGTACAACAAACTTCCAAACTTGAACAATCATAATTTTGAATTCTTTCCGAAATTTTGAACCCATTAGGAAGTAGAGGAAAAAATTTACCGAACAGTTGAAAAGAATTGGCAAGCAAGTAAAAATCTCAGCAACTTCAGGCTCCATTCCATTCGACAGGCAAGCCCAGTTGATCACTCCGCTCAACGTGTTGCATATGAAGAACACAAAGACAACAGCTAGGAGCATTTTTGTCAACGAATTTGAGTTGGCAGGACAATTTTGCCGAACGTTTTCACGCCGCATTCTTTCTGCAAGCTTCACCTGCAATTCAGCCCGATTTGTTTTATCTGAACCATGTTGCCAATGTTTAGAGACACGATAATGTAAATACGACTAACAAGCCCGTTCTATGACCGAAGGATTTTAATTCCTTTGTACTAGGACATTGTTGTTTAAATTGAATTCCTAACCCAGCAGGTTAGATTTCATAAGACAAAGTTATCATTATTTTTACGAAAAAATACACTTTGTGAGTGGCAATGGGTTCTTAGGTAGAGCAAACAACATGCTTAATTTTTTAGCCTTGAATGTTACGCTTTAGGCTAAAAGTAGCCTAAACTCGAAAACAAAAAATTTCAGAAGTAACGTCAATAGACGACCGAGCTTGGCCCATAGGTAAGAGCTTCTCTCTCTCCCAACTAGGAAGCATGCAAACATAAGTTCGAGTCTCCGATAAGCCGCAAAAAAAAGAATTTGCTATTTGTATTCCCCATAAGTAACGGCTAAACTCCGACCTTATGTATGCTTGTATTTTCGTGATCAGACTAAAGTGAGAGGATATGAGAATTATCCGACAAGGCTACCCTCATTAGCATAGGTTTTTGAGTCATTCTTACCTACAACATTAAATGTTCATCAGCCGTTGAGCGGGAACGCCAATCACCGTGTAACCTTTCCTTTTATAAATAACACAAATATTACTTGGTATCACTCACCTCCAGGACAATGAAAAAATTGAGAACTGCGATGCTGAAAAAAGGAACGATGTAAATAAAAGTGGTCCAAATAACTTTGTGATAAATCAACTGGTATGCTGGATATCTGTGCAGCTGATTTGGCCTGTGTGAGCTCCAAAATGGTGAAGAGGCTTCGTACTTCAACTATGTAAACTCAAACCATCTCGATATGTTAAGGACGACTGCGAATCCACATATAATAAAAATTTTCTGAATTGTTTTTCTAATCGTGAAAATAGCGGAAGCTTGGAGTGGTATGCGAACTGCCGCGAAACGCTCCAACGTGATGAGAATGGTGAGATATATTGAGAGAGTATACACTAAAAAATACAACTTCCAGATTTAGATGACGATTTTCAACAATAATATAACAGAAACTATCAAATTTAAAATAAATAATAATATACAAATAATCATAGGTAAAAATTTATGGAAACAATCATCAATCGTATTAGAATTTAAAAAGTTACGCAAAAATGGAGAATCCTTAAAAGCGGGTATGTTAATCTAAATCAACGTAAGTTTAATGTTTAATTTTTATCTGTTTATTCCAAAAATTATTACTTACTTGTCTTATTGAGAGGATATGCAAAGTGTCCATGCAATGCAGATCGTGTTATTTCGTCTTCAAACAGATTCTTGAATTCGTTGACAGTCGAAAATGAAGTCAGCAAATAATTGGAGTCACAGAAAGCGAGTCCTAACAAAATGCAACTAGTTGAGCCACGCATTGCTTTGCGTGCAAGTACCACGCTGCTAATTGCATTGCAAATTAAACCAATGCCAGACATCCCGTATACAATGGCAGTGTAATATTCTTTCAAAATGTCAACCACGACAGGAGACAAAAAGGATAACTTATCGTTTTCCAATATTTCAGTAAACCTGGTTGTCTTGTAGAAGTCTAAGTCAGAACGCAATTGCACAGTTACTTCATAATGGCCAAATGAAATCAAATGCAAATCCGTTTTGAAAGTGAAGTATAGCGTATATCGAGGTTGGAGAAGACGATGTTCAAGAGAAACGTTTGTGTAGAACAAGATGTGTTGTTGTAGTTGCAATAGTGCAACTGTTGTAGTTTTTTTAGGAATCTGAACTATAATTTTTTTTTAAGGATTGTTTCACTAATATTTCAAAAGTGTTGCTGCTGATGACGTCACCAATATCAAGACACATGGCGTTCAATTCTGGAAATAACGATATAAACCCTTGGGTTTTTGGTCCCCTAATTTTGCACCTTTTTAAGCAAATATATTTGAGTGATGGGAATTGGACGCCTCCAGGCACAATGTCCAAGTCCTCCAAGTATAGCGCTCGCAGAAATGCATGGGGAAGTAAATCAATCCTCAGTAGTGGACACGCTCCGTCGAAATGTTGGCAGCTGAAGTAAAAATTGGTCAAGTTGGGCCATAATCTTCCAATATCTTCATATTCCGACTCCCATAGAAGCGTATTCTCAATCCGTAGTTTCGTAAGTTTTACTGCACGTCGGAACAATTTCAAATTCAAGTCTCCATTACTGACTTGTAACGATACCAAATTTGAAAATTGTGTACCATTTTCCGCGGAATCGTGTCGGAGGCTTACGCCCTTGGTGTTCAGATACTCAAGACTACTGGGAAGAATAGAAACATCTAATGATTCGTCTTCCAAAGTATCTAAAATTATGTTTTCTGCAGCCCTTGACATGGCTAGTATTTGAGCGCAGTTTCCGTTTAGTAGTTTATTTTGCCGCAATTCTAATTGTTTCACAAAAGTGGTGTCAAAAACTGAAATGTCAAGTTCGCAGGCCTCAACATTAAGGGTTTGTACATATGGCAAAACTGGATACACAAGATTCCACACTATTACGTCCTTCAAATTTCTGACATAAATTTCTTTGTCAGAAATTCTTAAAATTCCGTAATTGATAAGGCCCACAGAAATTGTAGCGTTCAAATTGGCAAACTCCAACCAACCTGGAGTAGGGGTATTTCTATAGAAAAATGAAATATATTCAAGGTCTTCTGTATTCAATATTTCAAAGCCCGGATCCTCTTGCCTAAATTCAAAGATCGATATATTTGGCAGGTGTACTTTTTTTTGTAGCTTGGAAAACTTTGCGCCTAATTCCCATATAATGTTTTGTAGAGAAAGAGTGGTTAGCTCATTGCAACCATCAAGGAAGTCCAACAGGTGCTCTCGAGTAACATGGACATATTCCAAGTGAAACGACGTTATTAAACATCTTTGCTTGGATGTACGAACCAAATCAATGTCTCCAAACTCTAAAATAGCACGGTAATTGCCGAATAATTTGAACTCTGCATTCTGCAAAAACGGTTGAATATCAGACCCGCTTTGTGAAGTTTGGAACGAAAATAGTTTGACAGTGAGAAACGTTATTGAAAACGCCAAGGATAATGCGCGCTGCAGGAAATAACTTGATGGCGCCATTTTCACCTTGGCAAAACTTGCGTGTCGATAGCTCTGGTGTCACTGTCACACAAATCTTTGTATTCCTTTGTGTAAAAGTTTCCTTGTGGGGAGAGTAAATAATGATCTAATGCGGTTTTCCTGCCAATGCAATAAAAATGGCAAAAGTTACAAAAATATAGTTTGCCTCATGGATTATAGTCACCCAACAATGAACCGTTGTGAGCGTATACAGGTCAATTCTCACCATTCTCACGTAGGTTGTTCAATTGTATCTCATTGATTTTAGGACAAATTTTGTTTTCGGCATTTATTTTCAATGTTTTAGAAGCTTTATAGGAATTAACTTTGATGACTCTTGACTTTAGGGGCAGGTATCTAAATAATACACAAGATTCCGCGATAATCTCTCTTTGAAGCGACTGTTTCCTGTGTTAAATCCCAAAAAGATTCTAATAGTTTTTCACAATATGAAACAATTGAGAAAAATTTAAATTTGAATGCAAGCAACAGTATTTATCATGAAAGCAACGTAATATGACTTCTTAACAACTTATGTAACAATATTGCCGATAGAACGCTCACAACGGTTCAGTGTAAGGTGAAACAAAAAGTGATAAGGATCTTACAAATAAATTCATTCGCTTCTTCCTCACCGCAACTTGATAATTAAAATTGGCAAAAATTTTCTTGGTCTCCAATTTTGACAAACTAATTTAATTAAATTTATCCTTTAACTTAACTTCAACATTAGACCAACCTTAATTTAATCTGAAATTAACTTTAAGTTTTAACTGTAATAAAGGCTCCGAAACGTGAAGGAAGCTCATAATCAGGAGCGGGCTAATTCGGCTTTTAAGCTATAGCACTTAACGCTTGGTGCATTTTAAGGAAACAGAATTGCTCTTGGAAGTCGATGGAGCTGGAGAGGCATTAAAATTTGAATCATTATCGACTAATAAAATAAATTCAAAATCAATGCTATAAGATTTTAGAATAAAAACAATTCAATCCTATTCACAACGTGTTTTTTGGGGTTTCGGAGTAAGATCATACATTGATTACTTAACTTTTTTGTCCCAGACCCTTAAAAGTGCTTCTAGGAGGACTACTTAAGGGCCAAATTTAATTTTTGTTACTTCTCAGGAAATTAATAAACCGTGGCAAACTCAAGTAACTAAGTAGCGCAGTGTACACATATTGATTAATGGGCGTCATAGATACGTAGCGGTAGGGTCAGGGGTAACCTGGGTAATTGAGACTATAATAATTTAAATTTAAGGCAGAAATAGCAAGCAACCAAAAAATTAGATTTTTTGGCTTCTGTGGTCCTTTTGATGGTCTTGGAATGAGGGTCAGGGTTCACCTATGGTAATTGAGACTATAATAGCTTTTCAATTAAGTCAAAACTAGTAAGAAGCCGAAGAAACCGATTTTAAAGTTTTGGGGGTCACTTCGGAGGTCATTTTGGGAATGGAGGGTCAGACCCCCATGACCAATCTTCAAACTGGACCTCAGTCTTGACCCCTAGAATCTTCTCCCGTAAACAGAGTGTTCCCATAAAGTTAAGTGGTCTTGGCCTGTAAGTTGACTGATGAGTGAGATTTCTGCTGGACAGTGAACGTGGGGTTGACGACCGAGGAGCTCCTGCTTTGACAGAGCCCGGACATGGTTTTTCGCAGACCGGCCCAAGCCCACCCTCTACGACCGCAACTTTCCAGGCCTCCACTCACCACTACCACACCATCATTTTTTTAACTGTGGTCCACCGAAATTCGATCTCAACACCAACCCAAGCTAATACAAGAGTCCTATCCCCCGGACTTCGGACCGTGGGCCGAAATACGACAACGAATACAATAACAAGAAAAATGCGTCAGTTATTAAGTAGCGTACTAGCTACTTTATGGGGACAGTCTGTCTGTCGGTCTGTCCGTCTCTCCGTCTGTCCGTTTTCGCCATAACTCTCGAACGGATTAACTTTTTGCAAATCTGTTTGCAAAAGAATGTTCTAGAGGTCAAGACTGAGGTCAAGTTCAAAGATGGGTTATGGGGGTCTGAACTTTCACTTTCAAAATGACACCCAAAGTGACCCCCAAAGCCAAAAAATCGTTTTTTTTTGTTTCTTGCTAGTTTTGTTTTAAATTAAATGTTATTAGAGATTATTTGACCAAGAAGACCCCCGACCCCCGTGCATTGACCCTCAAATTGACCCCCCCCCCGCAAATGACCCTTATATCTAAAAATATCGTTTTTTTGGGATTATTTGTTTTTCATGAAACGAAAATTTATAGTGTTCTCGATCATCTGGGTTACCCCTGACCCCGTCCCCTCAATCCAACGACCCCTTATGGAATTCAAACCAAAAAATCGTTTCTGGTTTTGCGTTTTTTCAAATTTTGTATAAAATTGTAAGTTATTATGGCACCAATTACTCAGGTGACCTCTAACTTCTTCTCCATGATTACCGTGATCCCTTAACTGGCCCCAAACCCAAAAATAGGTGTTTTAGGGATTTAATTCGTGGAGTTTATTTGTACAAGTTCAATACGCTACTTACGTTGCGTGCGTTTGCAACGGTTTATTATATACTAGCAAAGAAACCAGTCCTAAGACGGGAGAATGCTTTCCGTAACTATTCTAAGCGCATCCTACACTCACAGTTTAACTACTTGAATCTTAAGTCAATTCAGGGATACATTACCAAACCCTAATTCACATGTTAAACTCAACTTCCAAAAGTTAATTATTGTTAATTGTTAATCACAATTAACTAATTAATTAACTTTTGCGTAATTTCAAGGTCATAGTTAGCTCCAGCGTGCGTAAAAACCTTCGTTTACATGTAAAACTTAACTTCCAAAAGTTAATTAGAATTAATTGTTTATCGTAATTAACTAATTCAAATCACAATTAGGAAATCTACTGAATCGTTAGAAATAAGTTCTTCAGTCATTTCAGAAGTTTATTGTAAAAAAAAAAGCTGAAGTTGGGGGGATTCGAACCTGCGACTTGGATGTTTGAGTTTATGGCAAGCTTACGGCTTCGCATGCGCCTCACGACGACGACGACCAACCAACTCTGTTTTATATATAGTAATGAAAGTTTGTAAGTGCTCCCCTAATTATAAGAATGATTTAATTTGCTTCAATTGAGAGTGATGCGGACTTGGCCTAATTGAAGTTAAGTCTCACCCTCAATGTGTGTTAGTCAAACCCAGAAAGACACTTGTGTACTAACGAATTTTATTTCCACAATTTTCAGCTTAGCGAGACAAAAGATATGTTACCTATGCAATCCGGGCAGAACATGTAGATCTTTCTAGAAGTTCCTAAGCATTACAGCACATGCGAATTTCGCCATAGATATCATAGATACCTCTATAAGCTCATTAGCATAAGGGCATTACACCAGAGCTAGAAACTTCTCGAAACGTTTATCATCTATGCAGAGTGTACAGAGGTTAGAAATTACGATTTTGATTGCGGTCAAGATAATCTCCCGCCGTGAGCTAGATCTCATTAGCAGCCAAGGTATAAATACTATAAACGGGGCCTTTTAGCAATTAAGCATCCAAGCATCTAGCAGATCAATAGTCTTCTAAACAACAAACACTACAACCTTGATATAGCACGGACCAGGAGATTCTCATGTCATTTGTTTGATAGATTGCAGCTGTAACTCTATAAGTGGAACAGTTAATTTCCTGCTTCCAAATTTCCAGTTAAAAGGACCAAATTTGCAATAGTTACACTATTAGTAGAACATTTAAATTTCTGCGTTAACAAACCATAATTTTGATTTCAACTCGAGATGTCTGTGTCTGCGTCACAAGAACATTCCAATCAAGAGAGGGAATCTCTGCGTGTTATTTTGAATGTAGGTGGCTTTCGACATGAAGTCCAACGTAGTACCCTCAATCGATTCCCTCTCTCACGCCTGGGTCAACTCTCCGTGGCAAAAGGTCATTCACCAATTGCTCTCCTCTGTGATTCCTACAATTCAAATCAGGAAGAGTACTATTTTGATCGGGATCCCAAAAACTTTTCGTCAATTCTCAATGCTTACAGAACCGGATCAATTCACCTGGAAGACAGCGTGTGCATTGTTGGAGTTCAGGAAGATCTTATATACTGGGGCCTCGGTAAGCAGCATGTTGCTAAATGCTGTCAACCAAAGTTCTACCAAAAATTGCAGGAAATTATGGAGGAGAGGAAACAAATAGAGCTTGCAGAAGAAGAAATATTGAGTCGAGGTCAACTTGGAAAGTACCAGAAATGGTTGCTCACAACTCTGGAGTATTCAAGTACTAATTTTGTCTCACGCTCTTTCGCACTAATTAGCGTCTCCGTCACATTTTTGTGCGTTTTTTTTGCAATGCTGGCATCAGTACCATTATTTGAAGAGTGTACCAAACGTTTGAAGAATCCTCAACTCTGTAACATGTATCCAAATCGAAATTTAGCTTACAACTGGAAATACTTAATGCAAGATCCTAAACGAACTATATCCCAGGACGAACTATGGGTACCAAATACAAGGCTCTTGATGTTTGAACAGTTTTGCCTAATTTGGATCACATTGGAATATTTTCTCCGCCTCGTTGCCAGTCCCTCAAAGTTGAAATTTGTCAGACCTGGAATCAATGTCATTGATGTCCTGGCTATCATATTTTACTGGGCTTCTTTTGTCATAAATTTTGCCAAACTTGCAAGAATTTTGCTTATTTTGAGGATGTTTCGGGTCTTTCGATTATTTGATCACAACGTTGAGATACGGTCGCTTGGACTCGCAATTCGGAAAAGCCTAAAAGGCTTTGGCATAATTGTCCTTTGCTGGATGATTTTAATTTCATTTTTCAGTTGTCTGCAATACTGGGCCGAGAAAGAGGACAATGATGACTTTAGTAGCATTCCAATGGCAATGTGGTGGGCGGTGATTACCATGACAACAATGGGTTATGGCGACATGATCCCAAAAACTGTGATGGGGAGAGCAATCAGCGCTGCGTGTTGCCTCTGTGGGATTTTTTTGATGGCACTCCTTCTCGCATTGGTAGCTGTTAAGTATGCCACAATTTACAAAAACGAGTCAATGAAAGGGGAGAGGCACAGGGTAGTAACAAATTTCAAACAAGATGAAATTGATGTGCTTAATTTAGTGCCTATAACGACACAACGCAAGGTTTGAATTGAGTTTGAGGTATACAGACGGATGCAATACGAAAATTTCTGCTTGCAATTTACTCACATTAATGTGCCTTCTTTTGTTTAAAACTATGTTAAAAGTTGAAATAAATTGTATATTTAAATGGTTGAATAATGTTTAATATTAAGCTTATTAACGTCTTAATTGTTCGACGCTTTTCAACACTGCAATGTCAATGAGTCGCCCAATAAATTATTTTCGTAGTCAAGTAACTGGTGAGCACACAAAGCACAAGTTTAACACGGTAGCTCTGGTGTAAAACAACCCAATTACTAACTAGTCACATACCGACAACTTAAATGAACAAGAAATTTCAACGTATATATTGAAAATCTTTTTTCGGGGTTCATTTGTTGAAAAAATTGTGCAAGAACAGCAACTTTCTTAGAAACCGCTAACTTAAATGACACTTATTGTAATATTGTTTCCAGAACTAAACAAAAACGTCCTAGGACATTGTTTTTGTTTGTGTATATACCCATATTTATTTTTTGCCAAAAAAAAGTATAAGTTAAACCGGATTCCCATCTCTGGTACTTTAAGAAGCAAGTGAGTTTTTGTACGACCAAGTGAGGGAAGGAATCTCTTATGTGGTCCTCCCTCTCCGGCACCTCGATTGACAGTTAAGAAGACAAGAGACAAATCTCACGCGTTGGCGTATTTCTGTTTGAATTGAAATGCTATATCGAAAATGTAGCCATAAAAATTTAAGCTTTTTTCCCTGAAAACATAAGATGTCTAATTACGGCTATGAAAAATCGCGCTTTTATATATATATAATGGATACGCAAATTGTTGCAAGCTTTTTAATGTCTATGCACAGACATTAAATTAAAATTATTGATAATCAGCCATTAATTCCAGATTAGGGTTGTTTTATGTTATAAAATTGAAACATGAGGATATTTTAATTAGCAAAATAGACATGAAAATAGTAAAGATGACAACAGTTATGCTAATGAGTCCTTCCCTGCCATATCCTCACCCTTCTTTACATGTTGACCATCCGCTCTGCGGGGATGTCAAATAACGTCTTTATTCCAAATATTATAAATTTGTTTTGGAAAATTGATTTTCGATGAATATTGTACGCGATAAAAATTGCCGTTAACGCAAATGGACTGTTAGTACGGAACTAGCCGTAGTTTTCGCTTCGCGAAAACAACATACGGCCCTGCGGATTCAATGCGCATCACATATGTCGTTCCATGCAAAAGTACGGTTTGACCTTGAAATGTGATTATGAGGGTCATTTATGGGTGAAAGAGGGCTCTGAGGTCATCGTGATCATCATAACTTTTTGTTTCATGCAAAAGTAGGGACTTTGAAAGGTCATTTTTAGGTCAAAGGGTCATTTACGGGTCAAGGGTGGGCTCTGGGGTCATTTAAAACATCATAACTTTTTATTTCGTGTAAAAGTAGGGTTTGATCTTGAAAGGTCATTTTGAGGTCAAAGTGTCATTTTTGGGTAAAGGGGTCCTCTGGGGTCATTGGAGCATTATATTTTTTTTCATGCAAAAGTAGTGATCGGACTTTCATTTTCATTTTTGGAATTTTTTTTGAATATATAGATTTCTCCAATTTCTTCATTTCAAATTGGCTCTAGAGAGTTAGTTGGGGAATTTTGAGAAACAGGATTTTTGCGTTGAGCAAGATACTTGCAGTATACAAGGTGTACACTGTAAATAATTTGTTCCAAACAAGCGTTTAAAGCAGAATTGCTGCAACCCAAGGATCGGGCGCAGCACATTGGATTGGATTCTACTTGGATACAAAGTATGAAATTACCAATGCCCAATGGAGCCAAGTACTCAGCGAACAAAATTTGCCTACTAACGCTGCTTATAAAAACCTTAGTAACGCATCTTTTAAAGCAAACCAAGGGGACTCTAGCAATTAGTGCTCACAACTGAAACTATTCCTTTGTGGTGTGGGACTTGAATGGCTATGGCAACAAAGTTTCCGCCAACTGGCAAGAAACAGAACAGGGCAAGTTTTTTTTATCAAAATTGAAACATGTGTTCGGAGCTTGAGATCTAGAATCTGCTGCTACTTCCAGTTCTATTCCTAATTTAATTACCCACCAACTCAGAAATTGCTCATGTTCAGCAAGATTCCACCTGCAGAAGATCTCCCTAGGTACGTTGTTACAAAGATAGCTCAACTTTGCCTTTACAGCAATAGAGTGCTGAACAATAAAAATTTGGTCAACTTTAGACTTCCACTCCTACCTCAGACTTCAACTTCCAAATTACTCTTCGTAAGTTTTGCGAACCTTTCACACCATCATGTTCTTGCCGATTGCCCTGTGATTGATTTGAAAATAACCGAGCACATCCAGGAAAGGTGTTACACTTCCAATTCGGTACGACACGCTGATTTACGCGTTGTCCTCCATACTACTCGACCCTGGAACCTAAAAAAAAGTGCCGTGTGTTCGCTTTCTCAGCTATATCTTAATTTACCACTTAATGGACTACAAATGCTGATTTATTTTACACATTTTAACTCTTTATACAATTTCAAATAACTCATTGGGTATTCATATTTAACTCCTGAGATACATTTATTTGTGTACTTACCACTGACAAAGCCTGTAATACAGACTTAAAACACTCTTTACCTATTTTATTAATTATGATACTGATGTTCAAACTAGTACATAATTTAAATGTTGATTTTGGACTTGCCATATATCAAATAAGTAATTTTTTTCTTCATATTTTTTCTCACAACAAAAGACCAAAGAGATGGACGGCTATAAATTTTTTCAAATATGAACAATATCACGGATAAAAGTATTCCAACAACCAAAACTAATAAAACAGAAAATACGTTTAAACCTAATGTTAACTTTTGCGGTAACTTTTGCTTAGTTACAACGTTTCTTTTTGATGAGATTAATCCTTTCTTGTTTTATTGATGAAGCGGAGTTGAACCACATGCCAACTATCCCTTGCTCAATCATGTTCTGTAACCTACAAATCATCCTTAATTGAGCGCTCTCCCATCCTGGAAATATTTTGTGCATGAAGTACCCATCCCAATTGGTAAAGAATCCATTGTTGTATACAGTAAATTCAGGTATTTTTTCAATACGTTCCGTGTCTAACTTTTTTTCCCAAAAATCCGTAAGCAGTGTTTCTATACCGTTGGAATCTTCAACAAACATATGTCTATCTCAATTCGATAGCGAGAACTCGGTTACGCGTTCAACTGTATCTTTTGAATCCGACCAAATAGTTCGAAATAAAATAGTCTTTTTGCTTTCCGATAAAACCAGACTTCCTTCATCGAAGTTAGCTCAATATAGTTAGTCGAATGTGACGGCGTATTTGGTAGTACAACAAACCAAAAATCCTCTGTTAATGTTTCGAGGCAATTACTAGTGTTATATTGTAAACGCTTTGTAGTAACAGACAAAGAATTTTGAAAATATGAAAGCTTATTTTTAACGGCGTTATACACTTGACAACTGTCGACACTATATCTTCTTTGAATACATTGGCATCCGTATGGATACAGGAATGTAATATTTACTTGGTGAGACGATTCCCGAAAATAGTAATCTTAAAATAGTAAATAGTAATAGTAACCCCAAAAAATCTTTTATTTCCGTATAACTGGTCCAACGATGTGTAGCCAGTGGCGGAGCCAGAATGAACGATGTAAATAGTCCTTTGTATCCGTTACCTATTACTAGCAAAGCCAAAAGCCATGGCTCAAAAACGAGCCTATAACAAAATGATGCAGCGAAAGGAACGCGTCAGACACGGGTACGCTCACATCAATAATAACCATGATAGATGCAAGTGTGGTTCGGTACGCCAGTATTTTAACAAAAACATGTGATATACTACGACCATAGTAAGCGAGTAGAGCTAACGTAGTGGGTACAACAAGAATCGCGGTAGCTAATACTGCTACCCAACTCCAATCATCTAGAGTTTTTATGTAAATTTCGAAAAATAACATTCGATGAACCCCATCGCAAGTTGCAAAATGTAGGTTAACATGGTTAGTTATAACTAACTTACAACTGGTACAATTCCCTACATTTGACCGCCACAGGGCTAAGAATCCTGTATATTTTTTAGAAAGATTTGATTGTGGTACGTAAATAACATAACCCATTCCATCGGTTCAAGGTTAGGTGCAGTTCTGCTTCTTTCAATAAGTAAACAGTTTGTGGCATCCGCTAACAAGTACATGATAGTTAGCGAATCATTCAACAGTTTTGGTGTCATTAAAAAATGGCCGGCTTGTTGAATATGTCTTATCGTTTTCGCAAAATTTCTAGGACCATTAAAAAGTTGGTCAGTTAGTTGGAATGTAAAATTAATATAATTTTGGTTGGAGCCGCAATTAGTTGCAGAAAACTGGATACGCCCATAGTAGGCATTGAAAACGCGTATTTCAACACCCGTCACCTTTTGGCGACAGTCGGCCGTTGCAAGGCGACAAACTAGCGGAATTTTGAAAACAATGTTTGACTCAACAGGACCATGGACGTCGTACTTGACGGCTACAACCACTCGCAAGCTAGTATGGAAAACTTGGATATTATTACTCTGTTTTCAGGAGTGTAATAATTCTACCAATCTGGTTGAAGTCAGATTATCCCGGTACCTTACATGTCTACCCACGTCTGGTAGTGTCCAATTTTCAAGTGACCCGGAGTATAGTATCCTCCAATGTATTGAACGCACTGGTGCGTTTCCTCCTCGTAGAAAATTAACCATCTTTACAGTAGCACGTTCCCCTCATTTAATTACAGTCAACTCTGATAGTTGTGTCGCGTTTTTTTTTACAAAAACCTTACGTTTTTCCAATAGCTGCGTAGTAGGTTACGGATTTTTTGAATTGCTTTCCCATTTCAAATTCCGCTCGGAATACAGTTTCCGTCGGAATTTGCATTAAATTCATTTACACAGTCGTAGGTTTAAACGATTTCCCTAACACTAACTAACTAACTAAGTACTAACACTCTCATGAATGTTTTGTTGTTTTTGGCAACTGGCAGCACGTATTGCATTACCGCCGCAATGTCAATAGGAATTGGAACCGCCACAAGCTTTGTAAAACATCTGTTTTACGTTTCGCTGTATTTCATTTCATCGGGGAAACGCAATTATTGTGCATGAGAGTGGTTAAAGAAACTTGTGCATACTTCACATTCGAAGTCATCCAAACATCGCAGTAATCGCATTCGCCTCCGCTGCAATATCTAAATACTTGACTCGACTAATACTGATTAATTTCGCCCATTTTAAGCTTTTTAACAATTTTATTACTCTGTTGAAAAACAGAGTAATAAAATCGCCAGATGTCTGTGTCAGATTTTTTTAAAGTACCCAAAACG
>JAQFYP010001871.1:0-14161 GCA_034694865.1 Bilobella braunerae | reverse complement strand
TTTGAAAATTGTATTATTCATCGAAAAATAGTATCATAGGGTCCCCCCTTTGAATTTTAATTTTCCACGTGTTATTTTCCATAAGAAATCTCTTCGTTTTAAAAGTTCAAAAAATTAGTTTTTGCCCATTTATGGCATTGGGCCGCTGCCAATACCAAAAACTACTTATATATGTTAGATCTACCTCACATATTTTTTTGGTCAGGATTGGCGTGTACCCTAGCGGTAACCTCCATTGTAAGAGCTTATTGACGAGAGATAAGGAGAATACTTGAGGAGTGCGGACCAGATTCCGTAGTGTGGCTGATGCTGCGTGGCCCTTACTTACGGCCTTTATGGCCTGTTCCACAAACTTTCCATTTGACGAGAATATGACACCGAGGTATTCATAACTCTTGACTGTTTGAATAGGAAATTTCCTCCATTTGATGTAGTGTAGCTTAGTCTTTCTTCCGGTTTTGTTAAAAACAACTAGCGTCTTGTTTAAGTTGACTTCCAGTGCTTGATTGCTAAACAATTAATTAAAGAAATACGTATTTTAATTAAGTTGTTATAATCAAAAAGCTCTGCAAAAGCGTTCTATACTATAAACAATCTATTGATTTCATATGAATATGATTTCAACTACACTTTTGACAGGAAATTTTATTCCCATATATTAAATCAATCCAATATTTTTCCAGCAGCGGTCAGTTAATTCAAAATAATTCTTTTTCATAAATGTTTCGTATTTATAGTAAAAAATTAGTAGTGTCTAGAAATAGGCAGGGGTGTATTTTACCACAGCTCAATTTTCAGCAAATGTCGAATTGCAAAAATTTTTCAAAAAATCTGCAACTTTTCAAACTTTTTGGAAGAGAGTATTTTCGAGCTTCAAAGTTTGAAAGGTTGCTTTATTTACAAAGTTTTAGCATTAGAGCATAGTTTTATTGTCAACTTGGACCTATGAGGTATTCTGGAAGATGCTGGAAGGGTACGAAAGGAACATAGTGTATTTTTATTAAGGTATAATTCTAAGTATAAGTATAATTCGTACAGGCGTAAAATATAATGTGTTAAGTGAATTTTGTTCCTTAGACCAAGGCACACATAAAGCGCTTTTCCCTGTGCAAATTGCCCAACTTTTGGCAGCATTGATCCGGATAATGCGCCAAACGCAACTGAGCTCTAGTTTCTGAGTATCAAGACCATGCCGCTCACCACCAAGATGTAATGAGTGTCATGATATGACACGACATGTGATCTAATGTCAAGGTTATAGGACGAAAGGACGAATAGGACGAAAATCCACCGACTTTATATCCTCTGGGGTCATGTAATCCGGGTGGTCGGACATGGTGCACACATGGACTGGTCAAGGACTGTTTAGACAAATATGTCACTGATGAGTTTAGATATATTTCATTTAAAATTAAAGCTAAAATTAGCCTTATTTGAGCTTAGACCTCTGCGACTTGATTGTTTAGCAAAATGCAATGATCTTTTCTTTATCAACTCATAAAATAGGTTGAATAGTGAAAAGAAATGTTTGAAAAGTTGGTTAACAGGAAAAAAGCTCGACATCCCCACTTTTCATTTTTTGAAAATTGAGGAATGAAAAGTGAAGAGTGGAAATTGCAATATAAATGTCTATTTTTTTCTTTTTACTTTACATTCGCATATGGCATCTTCAACATTCTTCTACTAGTCAGTGGGCGAGAGTGGTATCGGCGTGTGAGTTGACTGAGAGAAGTTCTGAGGAGTGACACAAAAGGAGGGTCTGCTAGGCAATGAACGTGATGTTAAACACAAGAGAACCTCTGTAACAGGCAGATGCTAAACACCACACGTTGCATACTGACCCAAGCTCTTCCTCCACGACCGCAACTTTACAAGCTTCCACTCACTACTACCACACCATCACCTTATTTTTCCTTTATTGGTGCCGGGACTGGAGCCCAATACCTGTCTAAGGAGAAGGCTCCAAGCTCCCGGACTACGGGCCGCGGACAACTAATTATAATTGAGTTCAAACAAAATTAGTTTTTAGGAACCTTCACTATTATTTGAAATTTTATAATTTTGTAACCTGCAACTAATGTTGATTATGACTTAAACCAAATGTTAAATAAAGGATTTGTTCAATCAAACTTGAGTTTAAATTCCGTTTTGATTTTAAGTTTCATGAATTGAGTAATTGAAAACCAGAATACAAGTACGTCATCAAGTAAAATAGGTCAGCTGCTATACCGTTAATCAAAGAAATAGTACTTTAATTAAAATAATATGATAATCAAACAAAAAAGGGTTGCAAAAACTTTATAATTTATATATACTATTATATTATATATTCTAATATTATTTATAATGAGCTATTGATAAATACGTGCATATCGTTCTAGGCACATTTTTGACGTACTTTTTGTATAGGATGTTGGCTTAAAGCCGGATAAATTATTTGTTAATTTCTGTTAGTGACGACCAAGTTTACCCGTTTAACTGCCGACAGCTGCAAAGCTGAAGGTTTCTAAAATTTAAAAAAATGTTATTTTGTTCCAATACAAGCTCAATATCAAAAACGTGAACTACAGGCAGAAATTAGATTAGAATTTTTTGGAATTTTTGGTAACTGCTTAGTGGAGAAGTATAGATTTTTAATTTTAGACCGATTAGTTTTTGAACAAGGGGTTAGGCTGAGGTTAAACTTAAATTATTATGTGTAGGGTGTAGGGTGTAGGTGTATGGTGTAGGGTGTAGGATGTAGGTATAGTGAGTAGGTTTTTATTTGCAGGGTGTAGGGGTAGTGTATAGGTGTAGTGTATGGTGTAGGGCGTTGGTGTAGGATGTTGGTGTTGGGTGTAGGCGTGTGGTGTAGGTGAAAGGTTGGTAGAAACCAAGGTGACTTAGAAACCAATAATTACAAACAGACGTTTATCGTGAAACGCGTTTGTTTGTATTTAATGGTTTCCAAGCCACCTTGACTGAAACCAATCTGGGGTAAAACCAATATCGGCCGTGAAGAGTTCGGGGAAACAAGCCGCCAAAATTTTGAAATGCAAATAATATACACTTTATGATTCCAATAGATAAGTTACGCGTAAGTTGTGAGTGCTAATATTCTGTGTAATTTGAGATAATGAACAATTGCACTGTTAAATAAAGTACTTATCATGTCTTACAATTTTGAGAACTTTACGCCCTTTTGCAGCTAATAAAACAGAAGCCTTTCAATGACCAAATAATTATGCAGTGTCGATGTGCTGAGATTATGATTTGGTATTTGTGTAACGAAATAAAAAATGTTGTATAATATTTTGTGTATAAAAACAGTATAATACTTCAACAAGATATAGCAACAGAGTATGTTGTAATTGCGGCAGAGATAATGAACAATGGCTAAGTTACTTTCGCTTTGCAAAGTTTGTAAATTAGGAGGAGCTGTCAATGAGTTGTATTACCTCACACATATGTTTAGTTAAATGCCCATAAGGGCAAAGGGCAGCATGCAACGCTTTACGATCGGTGGTGTTTCGAATCAGGGTTTAGTTTTTCATTCGATGACTCCTTTATTACTTAACTCTTCTAATGTGGTTCGAAAACCCGAGTTTGTCCAACGTTAGAAGAACTGAGAATCCGGAATTGAGAGCATTTACTAACAATTCAACTCGTGCAAGTGGCAACGGAGAAGTCAAATTTGTTGTGCGCATGCTTTTGTACGTATTTGAAAATACGGGAGCAGAAAAAATCAATGATCTTAAAAGAATCCTAACAGTAAGAAACTTTTTTCAAATGCTTTGATAGGGTCAAACTCTGTTCAATAATAATGTTAAAGGTCCACCAAAGGTAATTATTTGAAATTAAGAGCAATTTGAGACCTACTGATGCAAATAACCAAACTGATAGGATCGACATCATTGCGGCAATCCAAAAACTTTGCGTAAATCCGCTGAAGTACTCACGAAACAAAATAAATCAATTATTCTTGTAGCATGTAATAAAAGTGTGATGAATATTGTCTATTTGAAAGATGTACCTGTCTACAGAGACACTTTTTCATAAAATTTTGAATTTATTGTAACGGTGCTTGGCCCATATTCGTTCGTATGGATTGCTGCGTACACTGAATTTAAACTAGCATTGTAGTTGTATAAAGGCATCAATACATCTGAAAATATTGAATTATAACCAAAATAACGAGAATCATTGTCAATACCTTTGAATCCTTTTTCATTGAACCCATTACCAGTTTGCACCACATAGTTTGTCCGTTCCAAACTCCAGTTGAGCACTCAGCGTATTTGCACCAGATCATATTCGACTCAGTCTTAAATATTTCGGAATCCATGTTCCCTTATGTAGTCTAACGAAATTTTAGTTGTTGACCTGGAACTGCATAAATATGTTTGAAGTGATATTTCATTGTTGGTTAGTACAATACCAACTTCTGACCCACAATAGCCATAAATCAAATGTGCGTCCGTTGGTGGTAGGTATTGAAGATTTGTGGGAATTAATTTTAGATTGATACGGTGATGATTCTCATAACTTGGTTTCCATGTTGTATACAAAGCTCCGCGTGAACGGAAGAACACGTCATAGTAGAGGCGGGATGGAGGAGATATAGCAAATGTCACTTCGCATGGATTTTTAAAAACCGCTTTTTAATTTTGTATGAAAGTCATAAAGAGCTTTATTTCCAATTTCATGATCATAGGTATTTGGGTGCAATGGCTCTTTCTCAAAAACATATCGATTTACTGTAAAAGGGATTAATCCGATTCTCGGATTTTTATTACTTTCAACCAGCACAACCAGCTTGGAAAAGAGAACAACACGTTTGCAACATTATTGTCTACCATGCGTGCTTCCAAAGTACACATTTGAAGACTAAACACTGCAAAGCAGAAAGCCATTACTGAGGAGGATGGCTCAATGTAAATGTGAATAAAGTATGCACTCATGATACACTGATGTTTTTGTAAATGCCTTTACCTTTGCCTTTATACCTTTTCTGCGCTAACAGTGTTGTGTAAACTTAATTTGGAGACTTACACTGTTCTAACTGGTATAGACAAAATTTTGCCAACTTTTAATCCAGAACAATTAGACGTTTTTGCTTGTGCTTTTTCAGTAAGTAAAACAGCAACTTTACTGCGTTTTGCAAATACAAAATATATATTTATATTAAAAAAGAAAACTCATTTATAATTTTGCTTCACAACTTATCTACAGCAGGAAGTTCGTGTAAAATTGTGTGGACTTTATCTATGACACTGTTTTCCGAAATTATTTTAATTACTTGCCGTGCCAGTAGGAACTTATTTCATACCCTAATTTTTATAGAGCAGGAAGAATGCAACAACTTAGTAAAGATAATTATGTTGTTTTTAATTTCATCGGAAGGTTTTTTATAAGTGCGCATTATGATATTGGAGGGGCAATGCGATAAGTGTCGCTCTCCATTTACTTGTTTGTAGCTTCTGCGCCGTTACTTGCTGATTTAGATGACACAGCTTGGAGACGCAATAGTCGGCAAAATGTAACATTTATCAATTAGATTCCAAATTTCAAAAACCTTAAACAAAGCAAAACGCAATATGAAGTCGTATTTTTGTCCTTTAAAAAGCAACTGTTCCTCTAACAAGGGAACCGCGTGACCGTATGTACGCCGACTGGCACCATCGCTACATACATTGCTAAGTATCCATATTAGATTGCTTTCATGCTAATATGAGCGACTACCGTTTATAGTCATTTTTTTTTTAGATTTTTAATATTTTCGAAATGTTTCAGAATTCTTATGGGAAAACGCGGCACGCGGAAAAAACTATTTTAAGGGCAAAGGTACTGGAAAAGTGCCACGATGAATAAAGGATTATAATAATGATTTATAGGGGAATAATAATATACCCCTATGAATCGTCGATTTCTCCGTGTTAAATCCTATAAGAAATCTAAAAAATCCCAAAAATTTAAACAATCTGAAAAATTTGAATATGAGCGGTTTCCGCTCTAATTAGCATAAATGTAAAATTCTGCGTTTGTAGTGATGCAGCTAATTGGCTTGTGCACAGTCACGTGGTTTCCGTGTAAGAGAGCTGGAATATAATTACTTTTCTACCCATGAAAATGCAAAGTAATTATTTATCGTATGCAGGATACAAAAATACTTTTTTTATTTTATGTTATAGTTCTTATTAGAAATTATTTCTCATATAGTTTTGAAAAATGGTTGTGATTTAAAATAACCTATGCATGTGCAGAAAAATGTATTCATTACCAAGCACTTGAATAAAGTAGTACGTCATTTTATTATAGTTTGAGCTACCATATTTTTAGAGAATGTAATGCCAATGAATAAAAATTGCAATCTAGTAACAATATTATTTTAGTAAATATAGTTTGTTAATTTTGTTATCCAATAAACAAATGCTTGCTAAAAAATTTCCAAAGCAAATTTGATGTATTCTGATATTATTAAGCTACTCTTGCAAAAGGATGCTGTGTCCCGTGAAAACTTGTCTTATGGAATTTCTATCCAGATTATGTACATATTTTGCCTCCTTTCCCAAGGGGGATGAAAGGATTTTTTGTGTGTCCTTGTACTCAACTGTTTCTTGCCATGTTTTGGAGTGAGCTTGCGTTCCCCATTGTTTGATAGCAGTTTTGAGGAGTTCAGATGATATGAGCACCGATGGCTCTGGACCAACGTAGCTGGTCTGTGACGCAGATTTTGGCAATTCATCAGCGATTTAATTGCAAACGTAACCATTGAGAGCTGGAATCCAGTTAAGGGTCACCTATCTGGTCCTAGCAAGTTCGACTCCTGCATCGAAACACTCTCATACTGAATCCGACACGGGGTTGTTGCAAAGTAATGTGTTTAACGCTCTGAGACTGTCCAGATAGAAATCTCCGCTGTCAATCTGATCAGGCTCATTAGACAAGTTGAGCACGCCAAACGTAAGCACTAACGCTAACTTAAGGATTTAGTGTTAGCTCCGCCCCTTTACGTAAGAAATTAGTGCTAAGGTTAAAGTTTTGCTCTTGCGTGACACTAATTCATCTAAGGAGCGTCAGAGCCTTACGTTAATACAAGACACAACTCTCACTTCTCCCCAGCAAAAATTAGGCGCCAACAAGGAAATTCATTTGACAATTGTCAAATATCAACTTCAAAAACAATCCTGTATTGTTTTGATCGTAGTTTTAATTCCAATTTAATTAACTACTGTTTTGATTAGTTAAATTTGGCTAATTTAAGTCATCATCTTCGAAAGAAATGATTTGTGGAATGTAGGAAGTCCAGTGGCCCACAGCATCAGAAAAGTGATCAATTAGTTGATCTAGTTAATAGTTAAATAACAATGAATTAGTTGATACGCAATTTGTATTCAATTTTCGGTGTGACAAACTCTGTGTTCACTGTTAAGAAGGACATGTCGCTGCTAATGTCCTACCTTCATGAACCCTAACATTACTTCACTGTCAATGAGCGATTGCTGGACTGTTCAACTTCTTAGTAAAATAATTGAACAACTGATTGTGAACTTGTAAATTAAGCAAAAGTGCTACATGATTTAAAATCAAATCGAAACATTTAGACAATCAATTGTTCTCTTCCTTTTAGTACTGAACGAAAATATCCGACCGCGGTCTGAATTTCCAATTCATCAGACAGACACTTGGGACGTCCCTTTGAAGACTTCATGATTAGCATAGGTCCTCCTAATGCACCGTTGAAGCACAATTTTGTCAAGTATTTAACTGAATTTGAAAATGCAACCGCTAATCGAAAGTTAATTAATTGTTAATTAAGTCTTCTGAATTAATTTATAATCATCAGTTAAAGGTTAATTATATAAATTACAATGTTAGTTAATTTGAAAACATCTATTTTTAATCAAAATGTGGTTAGTAAACAATTGTTAGTAATTTACCTCTCATCCTTCTAAAAGTGTTCAAAATCAATTTGAATTCGCGCGCGCTTCTGTTATGTTTTAAGTTTACGTAAAGTTAAGATTAGGGTGAGATTTGGCATGCTCAACATGTCGTACGCAAGGCCTCACGCTAACGTAAGTTCAAGCACTAAATCCTTAAGTTAGTGTTAGCGTTAGTGCTTACGTTTGGCGGGCACAACTTGTCTATTATTGTTAAGGTATTTAGCTGCATGAATGACAACTAGTGCCTCTGCTTGAAACACAGTACACCTTCCAAGTGGAACAACTTTTGTGTCAAACTCTGGAATTTAGTAAGATGTTCCAGTAACGTCATTAATTTTGGAACCATCTGTGAAGCACCTTGTTCCATACTTTGGAAGAGACAAAAGTCCCTCGTTTTTTCCACATTTGTTTGCTTTTTTGTTTGATTTCGAACACACTTTGGTCCGGTGGAACAATAACTTTTGTCTGACGTGGTAAAGCCAGCATTCCGAGATCTGCGGTGAGTGTTGAAAAGTTTGCCTATATTTTTTACTTTTTTACTGCCATAAACTTTCCACTCAAGCCAATCACAAGTGTTGACTAATCTTGCTAGTTGCAATAGTCACTTCTAGCATATGTATATCCAAAAACCGAAGACCTACAAGGGATTCCATTCTCACTGTAGGAGTAGACTTCATGCATCCGAGAGAGTACAGAAGTGCAAGTCTTTGTGTTTTACAAAGTTTACAAAATTTACTCTGATCGTTAACCACATTTATTCAAGCCACCACTCAATAGGTGATAGCAGGACGAACTACAGCGGTGTAAATTTACAAACATACTTTAGGGGAGAATCCCCAATTTGCAGCAAAAGCCTTTCTACAGTGGGAGAGGGCCATGACCGCCTTTTGAGCCTTGTACTTGCAATGAGGACTCCAGCAAAGTGTGCTATACAAAGTCACCCCTAAGTATTTGGCTTTTTTTCAGCATTATTTCCTTTCCGTCTAGAGTTAGAGGTTGGAAGTTAAATTTTTAATTCCTCGTAAATTGAGGCATTGTGATCTTATCTTATTTGATTCCAAGATTGACCTTTTGACTCCATTCCATACATTTTTTAGAGCGTTTTGAGATAGATTTCTGACGATTGAGTCAAATTGTAAGGTAGCCAAATCCTTGGCTATTATTTGTAAACTTAGTGAGTGTAGTATATCAGACCAAACTTCGTCACTGGTTTACTCATTGATTCAATTGTAGCGTGACTGAATGCACCCCCAATATCTATGATAACTCCCAATGCGAATTCTCCTTGCTTCAGAGTGCGTTCAATTCGTTTGACGAGTTGATGCAAGGCCACATCTGGTGAACACCCCCAAATATAAGCAAACTGTCCCAAGGTTTTGAGTCGATTTACTAGCTGCCGTCTTCGGATGTGCCAATCCACGAGCCTTTCTAATAACTTGAGTAGAAAGGATGTTGGTGAGATTGTTCTCCATAAAGAGGATTGCTGATAGCTATCCTCTCCTGGCTTCGGTATGAAAACCACCTCACTCTGACCCTACAGCAATGGTACATACCGGAAGCGGAGTCACACAACTTTACAATACTGTTGTTGGTTTTTCATAACAATGTCCTAATTGTGTACAATTATGTTTAAACGTTTTTAATAAAAGTGCATTTTTGACATGCACACTTTTAGAGTAACTTTTTTACCCAGACACCGTGACAAGGTGGTCCGATTGGGATCATATTTAATTTTGTATGGTAATATATGTTTTATATACAAAGTGTGGGTATGATCCAAAATACTTCATTTTTTAGTGGGAAGGGTCCACTTTTTACCATCTAAGTCAAAAAGTATTTTACTTTGACCCACCAAACGGATCTTCGGACTTAGCCTATGTACTGTGCAAAACGTCATGTGTGCCAGATTTGGACAAGCTGTGTCATGTGGTTTTTCCGGTAGCGTGCCTCGGATGGAAGAAAAACGGACATACTAATCACATAAGCCCTTGCTTGGGCTAAACATTGAAAGATACAAATTGGGTAAAACCATTCACGACCGTTGTTGGTCGTGAGAGGAGAAGGGAAACAAGTCCCAAAATTTCTCAAATTTGAATATTATTGATTTATTATTTACTTTATGATTTTAATAACTTAGATTGTGAACGTTAAATTGTTAATGAAACGTTTAAATTGTGAGTGTTAATATTGTATGCAATGTAATAAACTAAACAATTGCAGTGGCGAATACATTACTTATTATAACATAGCTTTGAGTCTTTAACGGCTTTTGCAACCAATTTAACAGAAGTGCTTGAAGAACAATGACCAACAATTATGCAGCGACGATTAGCAGAGGTTATAATTTGCTCATATTGGAATAATTGAATCCGAAGTATCGAATTTTATTTTGTATATAATACTTAAAATACTTAAATAATTAGCCTAGATACCAAACTGTTTGTATTCCAGACCTAAGTATACTTAAATAAAGCTAAGAAAAGCTAAGATAAAGCTTAGAAATTGGCTAAGAGAAAGAATCTATTTCAAACGTTTCAGTCAGATTTTGCGGGAAAAAAAACGGATTCATTTTTACTAATTTGTTGGGAATCCATAAGATTTTTGAAGAAATCAACACTTGTTTTCTAAAATAGAATCAGTGGTTTTGGATGGTGTGATTTAATCTAATGATAAAGCTTGACTAACTGAAAAATGACATCATACTGATGAGAAAGAACAGATATCTGTCAATTTAATATTGTTTTTCAAAATATTGTTTAGAAAACCTCGGTAGATGGAGTAGTTAACTACAATTAAGTAGAATTAACTATGTTAGATTTACGAACATAAACCAGCAAAGTTGTGTAAAGTAGAAGTAGGTTACTTTAGAGTAGGTTATACAATTTAACTTTGCACTTTAAAGATAAGTTTAAGTATGACGACTTGGTCACTTCCGGGTAGTTGCACAGTTTAAAAAAATAGTATCCCTTTCGTGTTAGTAGTAAATTATTTTGATCGATCAACATTTTGCTAAATTATTAAGGGTACTATTCCATAGAAGCTGACTTAAATTAAACGTTAAGCGTCTTAAATTTTTCACCCTAAGTCGATTGAATCCACGACTCAAAAGTATCAATTTCAACCACGCAAACATCAATCTGCAGCTTTTCAATAATGATAATGAAGCTTATTCTCCACTTAGGCAAAAAGTACGTTCCTTTTTTGCTCTTCAAAACGGTTAATATTTTTTTTGTAAAAATTTGAGTCTGAACAATGAATGCGTTTATATGTACGTCTGTTTGGTTCGACGGAAAACTTGGAGCGGTGTTCCGCTACTGATTGTGAGCAATTAGAATGATGAATATGTTTGATGGGACTTTATTGGGTATAAGTTGAAAACTTAACGTTAATTAAAGTAATGGAGAAAATTGAGGGAGTGTTGATGGCTTGAATGCCAGAGACTTGTTTTACATTAAAACTAAGATGGACGCACCTAAGTCTGCTTGTGAAGAGAGATGCACTATTCTCTCAAGAGAAACCTCAAATGAGTACTAGATTACACTTAACTAACGCTTACTCACTAATTAGCCATTAATTTCTAAAACTGAACAGTCCCTGCTCTATGACTATTATATGTTCCCTGCAAGTATCTTAGACATCTGGACTTTCGATTATGAGATACAGCGTTTTGAAAACATCGAACATCAGAGCTATAAGCAGAATGGTTTCACAGAACATGACAACAAAGCATGTTTCACAAGGTCAAAAAGTATTTGACCTTGACCTTTAAGGGTTTGGCCCACCAACCCCATCATCGACCTTAGCCTATGTATTCTCCAAAAGGGCATGTGTGCCAAATTTAGACAAGCTGTGTCATGTGTTTCGTCCGCTAGCATGTCTCGGTCGGACAGACGTACTGATCACATAAGGCCTTGCTTGAACTAAACATTAAAAGGTACAAATCGAGTAAAAGCATTCACGAAGAGTCGGTTGGGGAAACAAGCCGTCCAAATCAAATTTGAATATTATTGATTTATTATTTACTTTTTGATTCTTATAATTTAGTTAAATTGTTTAAATTCTGGGTGCTAACATCTTATGCCATATAATAAATTGAACAATTGCAGTGGTGAATACATAACTTATCATAACTTATAGTTTTGAGACATTAACGGCCTTTTGCAGCCAATGAAACAGAAACCCTTCAATTACAAAGTAATTATACAAACGACGATCTGCAGAGATTGTGATTTATTAGTACACGTATAATTGAATCCGTAGTCTCGTATACTATCTTGTACATCATACTTAAATAGTTAGCCTAAATACTAAACTGTTTGTTATTCCAGACCTAAGTACTTAAATAAAGGTTTAGAAGTTGGCCAATGGAACGCATCTATGAAAAATGTTTTGGCCAGATTTTGCGGGGAAATAAACGCTTTTATTTTTACTAGTGGCTTATGAATCAATCAGATTTCTTGGAGAAATCAACACAGGTTTTTTGAAATAGGAGAATCAGTGCTTTTAGAAGGTGTGACTTGTTCAAAAGATAAAGCCTTACTAAATGAAAAATGACATAAAGCTAACGAGAAAGAAATGTATTTGACCAAAAAAAGTTTTCTGTCGATTTAACACTCCTTTTCAAAATAATGTTTAGAAAACTTCAGTAGATGGCTTTTTTTAACTAGTACTTAAGTAGAATTAACTCTTTCTATTCTACAAACACAAACCAGCAAAGTTGTGTCAAGTTCAACTAGTTTTAAAATAAGTTAATGAAGTTGTGGCACAATTTAAATACTCTAACTTTAAGGTTAAGTTCAAGTTTGAAAGCGTTGGTCTATTCTGCTTAGTCGTGGAGAGAATCCTAGAGACTATGTAGGTATAGATTCGTATGTCTAACTCTCCTAATTACCGTGGGTAACAACTTGGGGTTATGCAACTAGGAGTATCAATTATTTAGTTCAAACAACCGTGTGCATTGTGACACTTACTTATCATTAGATACAAGAATAAAAGTTCTTCACTAGGAGGCAGCGGTAGAATACTTTAACAAGATGTAGCAGGACGGAGAATGTTGTAATTGTAGCGTAGATAATGAACAATGACTGCATTATGTTACTCTCGCTTTGCAGAGTTTGTATTTTAGGAGGAGCAGTCCGTGAATTCATTACATTTAGCTTCAAGGCCATCTTAAAGTTGTCTATATCCTGTGCAAATATACCGGAATAAATTATTGCGCTTATGCGCTTTTTTATTACCAAATTTTTGCTATCCCATGCCATTCCGCTCAGCTGCAGAAATTTAGGTATGTAAAATAGACTATCAGAAGCAATATATAAATTCTTAACTTTTGTCTTTAATCCCTCAGTCATCAATGCTTCCAGCTCTGATTTCTCTCCGAGAAATAAGGTTTTTCCGCATTTGAACAGTTCAGTTTCTACGGAATAGTTTTCGTTTTGCGTCATGTAAAGTTTTTCAAAAGTGTTCATATGGAAAACTTTTGTAGATTTTTTTCCTCGGAGATTTAGTATAATATGATACAATATGTTGTTTAAATACATGGTATCCTTTAAGATTTTGCGATCTGTCGCGGTTCGAATGGTGGTGTAGTTTCCCCATTCATGACTCCTGTAATACTTAACTCTTCTAATGTGGTTTGCAAACCCGAGTTTGTCCAACGCTAAAAGAACTGAGAATCCAGCATCGAGAGCATCGACTAAGAACTCAAACCGTGCTACAGGCAAAGGTGAGGTCAAATTTGCTGTGCGCATGCTCTTGTACGTATTTGAAAAAACGAGAGCAGACAGAATCAGGGATGTTAACAGAATCCTTACAGTATGAAATATTTTCACATGCTTTGATAGGGTCAAACTCTGCTCAATAACAATGATAAAGATCCACCAAAGGCAATCATTTGAAATTAGGAGCAGTTTGAGACCAACTGATGCAAGTATGCAAACTATTATGATTGATAGCATGGCGGCAATCCAAAAACCATGCGTAAAACCGTTGAAATACTCACGAAACGAAATAAATTGATTATTCTTGTAGCATGTAATAAAAGTGTGATGAATATTGTCTATTTGAAAGATGTACTTGCCTACAAAGAAACTTTTGTCATAAAATTTTGGATTTATTGTAACGGTGCTTGGCCCAAAATCTTTCATTTGGATGGCTTTGTACACTGAATTTGTACTAGCATTATAGTTGTATAAAGGCTTCATTACACTTGAAAATATTGATTTATAGCCAAAATAACG
>JAQFYP010001870.1:0-14165 GCA_034694865.1 Bilobella braunerae | reverse complement strand
GCCGTTCTCTTCTTGGTCACACAAAAATACCCTCATTCTAAGGAACGCTAGGGATGGGCATCGCCTTTAATTTAAACGTTAAAATAAAAACTGCCCCTGTCCTATAGGACGGGGTTCTATACTCGTTTTTTAATAACAACCTTAATTTTCAAATTTATTTTAAGATCCCTTTCCAGAGTTACCCCTAAACATTTTACATGTGTACTCAACTCAATAACATTATTACCCATTATCACAGGAAAAAAACCGAATCATTTCTACACTTTTTAAATTATCAAAATCCTTCAAAAAATTTTTTAATACAATATGTTGTAATAGAAAATATCTGTTACCAAGTTACTATACGGTAATTTGAATGGACGAAGCACATTATAGTTAGGCAAAAGGTAGAGAGATAAAGGGCTAACACTATGGGTGACCTATTGCCCTTACAAACACACATTCTTAACTTTGCCTCACTTACATTCGGTGTTTTCAGCTCCTTGACAAGGTGCATAATTTCAGCTTGCATCGTCTTAGTGCATAATACCTCTGTAACCACATCCTTTTGTTAGTTGGCAGGGTCTTATTGGTTGGAGCTTCAGTCTCTCCACTACCCAACATAAGAACTAAGGTTCAAATCCCCCAATCAGCCACAAATAAAGTCTTCTACTGTTGGTTTTGTCTTTATGGAATTACCTTGCCTCTGACCTTGTGTATGCCCGTATCTCCGAGAAGCAGGCATACACAGACAGAGGATATGGAAATTACGTGATAAGGTTCTCCAACAGTGTTAAGGTAATACTAATGACTGCCCTCATTTGCATAGGTGCCAGGCCATGTTTCCCTCGGATTCCCGAGTCAAATATGACCTGACAACTCCAGCGCCATTAGAACTAAACCAGGTCACTTCCTACAGAGGTTTGATTCTATTTCTAGAATGACACGTTTTCTTAGGCTAGAGGTTTGGATTTAGCCAAGAACACTATGTATATTAGGGCAGATCATTAGAACTCGGGGCTCTTTCACTAAACAGCATTTAGACAATAAAGACGCTTTGGTCAAAGTTCGAGCCATGAGAAGTTGGTCTATCAATAGGGTCAACTGCGGTTATCAGACAAAAGCTACGGCCGTACCTGATTTTCGGTTGGTATCCTTCCTTTGTGGACTAGGCCCGTAAAACAGCGGATTGTTAAGCATAGTCTGTTGTGAACACCTGATGACAATATGGACACTAATGAGCTCCTGCCCTACCATTTCCTTACCCCTCTTTTTTTAAATTTTGACCATGCGCTCTTCGGGAATGTCAAATAACGTGTCTTTTCCTTGTATTTTGTTAGCTTACGTTGTGAGTCCACCATTCGTTTATTTGAAATTACAATGTGAGTGCTTGTTTACCGGCTAACTTATAACAAATTTGTTGATGAAAAACCAGGCTGTGGATCATCTTTATTGTATCGATATCCAAGTAAGCCCTCCCAGCGCAGAGGTTTACTTAAGGGACTCTTTTGTAAATGGTTAATATTGTATATTCAAGCCTAAAAATTGAAAGAGTTTCTTAAGGGTGTTCCTGTCATAGTTCAGGCATTTATGTTTACTATTTACTGAATAAAAATTTGTAAGAAAAAATTCCAAGCGGTTCTAATCGTTCTCGGAATGCTTGAAGGATTAGTCACGCGTCTTTGGTACGAACAGTAACAAAATAAAACACACTTGAAAAATCATACTTCGGGAAAATTTTATTTCGTAAGATTAATTATAAGGCATGTATATTTTAGTTTTCAAGCAACTTAATGAGCTTATGATTTCGGCATTACTGTGCAAAAGCATTCTTGATTACCACAAATGTTACATTTGCAATTTGATGCAAATAATCCGGCACAATCTGAATCGTCACGGCACAAGATTGAGCAATCCCTTGGTTCATTATTTGGTTGAGTCATTTTATTAATATCAAAATTCCTGGCTTCTATGGTTGCCTAAATCAACAAATATCCATTTAAAATAAGTTGGCTGCAAATGATCTATTGCGAACCACTTGCCAATGCCGCAACAAAACACAAAATCGCCAGAACGATAAATCTCGTCATAATTTTGAGTTTAAGCTTTTGTTTTAGATAATGTTAGAGTTTGATTAACTCATTTGAAATCCAGTTTATTTTATAGAGATAGATAAGCAGAAGTCCTGGTCTAATCTACCAGAATCAAATGACATTAATAAATTTTATCATTCAAGTGGCACGAGGGGAGGTTTCCGAATTAAGAAAAACAATGTCAAAGCTCAATTTGCACAATTTAGAACTTTATAATGTAAAACCCAGTTAGGGATGTCGTCATTTGTGAAGCATCTACTGATGCTTGAAACTACAATTTCACCACTAGCGGTAAGACCTCATAAAGAAAATGCGGTGCAACTATAATTTAATTTGTTAAATAATTTTAACTACAAAATCAAGTAGGTGTATTTGAATTTTTGATTAATCTAATAAATTTTCCATGCATTCAAGTAAATTTCGATTATTTCCTTCCTTTAAAGTTATTAGCAACAATGGCAAAGCAATTCTGCAGTAACAATCCAAAAGTTGACCGATTAATTATTTTACATAGTTAAATAAAAGTAAATTATTAAGTAAAAAGGAGCGTTACTTGACATTACCGTATAGCGGCTGGTAAGCATTCAAGGGAGTGGGTAAGGAAACCTTACCCACTCCCTGGAAGGCAAACCTCATTAGCATACATGTATGCAAGTGAATACCTTCTTCTGAATTCTCACAAGAGAAGACTTTCAATTTATTCTCATCATTCCTTCTCAACCGTATTCATGAAGGACTTAAACAAAGGGCAACTTTTAATACACTTTCTAATATCTTTAGTTTTTTACTATATTTTTACTGTTCTTTACAGCACAGATTTATCATTATTTAATTTCTCTCAAAGTTCAACGGAAAATAGAAGTAAATGTTTCAACTTCTTGGACAACTCACCTAATGCATTTGATGTTGATGATTTCACGACATTAAATTGATCTAATTCTAATACTTATGCAAGCAAAATGATTGAAATTCTCGGGTATCGCATAGTAATAATTGGAGCACAGCGAGCTCAGTATGCTTTTTGTATTGGTAATTCCAAAAGACCTACTTCTAAGATGTAACAAATTTTATGATTGAGTTTAATTAAGATGTAGTTTTTTTTATAATCATTATATATCAAAGTCTTAACTCTTAATGCGGTAGTGTAATTTGTAAGTTAATGAGACGTGTATGAGGTATTAAGTATGCTCCTGTTTTAAACCTATGCACGTCTCAAGAATAGGGTTCTAGATATGAGATGGAAACTGGAAAATACATGATGCAAACATGAAGTCATTTTTTTCACACTTGAAAAGACAAATCTGGTTTGCACGCTTCAAAACAATTAATTAAAGCTCAATAGAAAAAAAATTGACATGAGATAACCATACTCCAGTACAATACACAGATAAATCGGAGTTCTATTACTTTATTAAACAAAAACAGGTGGAAGGGTCAATTAACAAATTTTTGCAAGATATTTTTTGAAAAAAAAAAACCAAACGAAAAATGTGCAAATGGCTTGCGAAAAATTCTTATGCTTGTGTGTTTAAATGAAACATTTTACCTAAATATTTGTTGACTTAATTCCCCGTTTAAAAAAAAACATTAAAAATTGAGTAAATCAAATCATCTTTCGAAATTATTAAAATTTTCCTTTCCCGTCCCCATTTGGCACAACATTGGCTTGTTTTGAGCTTGTTTTCATTAATGTTTTGAGCAAATCGGATTCACTTGACCTGAGGGGGACGAAAAAAAAACAATTTCGGACAAAGAGAGCGACAAATGATTTGGTGACGGGCGATTATTTTTGGGAACATTTTTGACATTTCAATGTAAGATTTAATTTTATCAAGTGAGATGACCGCCGTGACGTGGGCCGACTAGAGTATGGAAGACACAGTGCCCCTAACCTGTCCAGTGTCCATGAGCGTCTCCGCTCAGCTCCAACGTGTTGACTCCGGCAATGTTGGCCTGCCAAGTAGAGGAGATATAGTTGACAGAAAGCGCACTGTAACGATCGTGAGGCAAATGCGCATGCTTAGAATGGTCAGCTACGTTTCTGTGGACCACGAAGTGGCACGGTGAGTCACCGCAGTTCATAAGTGATCGAGAAGTGGGTCATCAGCATAAGCTCTCGTCGCGTCACTTCGATGAAATTACGGATTTGACTCGACTATAACTGTAACATAACATGATTTTACAAAGTGTAGGGAGATGGAGAAAGTGTCATGTCATGTCATCAGTGCTAGCGTTCGTGGGGAAAAGGAAGTTAGAGAATTTTTGAAAAATTATGTTATTGTTATTTTTTGATTTGCGTCAAAACAAAATCTCAGAAATTGAAATAAAGAAAATAGTATTAGTAAATATCGAAGTTGTATACTTTGTGGTGTTCTTTTTTAACTGGTCCTCACTGTATATTTTTTAGTTTGACCAAATAATAAATTTGCTGGAATTATAAAAATATCTTCAATTTAATATAAATATTGCACATGAATTTCAAAATTCTTGCTGCAATTTGAACTTGTGATTTTTCAATTACGCTTTTGAATTTTCAGTTTTCGTCATCCTAATTTCCAATGACAATGTCAAATTGGACACTTTTATGCTGTTATTTCTGAAAAATTAATGCACTGTTATGGTCAAGAAACTGCTGAGTCAACTAACTAATCTTCAAAATTAATTAAAATAATCAATAAACACAAAAAATTTAAAAAAAAGTAAAAATATATAGTGGAATATTCTACTATTCAGGGTTGAAAGGGTTCAGAATTTGGATTTTGGATACTTCCGTAGCTCGGTTTAAAAGCTAATTTTAATAATTTGCCTAACTTCATAATTCACTCACAATATTTGAGCGTACTGTTTTACAATAAATTATTTTGAAATCATTTTGTTCAAGCATTTCAAAAATACCTATATAGTTGAATAGGATAAAAAAAAGGAAAGAAAGCACCTGAAAGTAAACCAGAACGTAAAAGTACTTGGAATTTCATTACTCCGAAAATAGGATACAATGGAATTCAAAACGCACTCAAGCCTATTCAACAAAAATTTTATTTTTTAAAATGATTTTCTCTGTATACGACACAAAAGTGCTCATTAATAATATCTTGTTCAACAAATGCACAGTTTCTATTACTGTTACGGATGAAAAGTATACATTTGGTATCTTTCGGACCAATATCCCAAACGGCGTTCGCAAATCAGGTTACACTCACTTAATACAATTAATTTCTTTTAAAATTAATTCAGAATGCGTAAAAAAACTGATGGTTCTTTTAATGTGTCTTTTACTAGTCATTCTCAGTAGAGCATTATCTGATACTAGCATGACAACATGCAAATACAAAAAAAAACTTTGCTTTGTGTTAGATTACATTCTGATGCTTGACATATACGATAATCATTGGATGGAATTTCGAATATCTCGAAGTGGCTTGGTTTGCCTGACTGCAAAAATGAAATTCAATGCAAGCGAAACTCCTTTTGAACATGTGACAGAACTGGAGGAGAAAGAGTGTTCACTGATTATTTGTGAACCAAAGCACTGTAGTTTTAATTTAATATGGATCAGACAAACTGTTGTGGCATGTCAGATATTCAACTAAAAAACTTTTCATTTTAGGTGGTTCTGGGCTTTGGGCCCTTCTAAAAATTTTGAGATCCCCAACAATAAATAAGGGTCAGTTAGGTCCGACGGTAAGTAAAACACCCTAGTAAAATCAGGGTGAAATCATCAAACAAATTTTTAATTTAGCACTTCTAGTAATGAATTATGTATTTGCTTCAGATTATGGAATCTGCTGCACGAGGACTTTAACGCCTTCGAAGTGTTTTGTTTATTACATTTAGTAAGGTGGTTCAGATTTAAATTTGAACAAATGAAGTATGTATCAACTAAGTATGAAACATAAAAAAAACCTTTAATGCATTATTGGCACCTGAATAATTCCTGCGGAAATCAAAATGCAATCACAGAAAATACTTACGGAAAGCACTGAAGCTTGTAATGTTTACAAATTTAAATTTACATTTTAATAATTTTTTAACATTCGAATTCGTTTCATTTCCAAGCGAGTTTTGTTTTAGTTTGTCTGGTAGACTTCTGAAAGCGGTTCAAAGTTTAGTTCTAAGTACTTTATGAATGCTAAATGCAAGTTGGTTAATTCAATCAATCAATCAATCAATAATAACTAGACAATAATAGTATTCTGCGAATTACTTTAGACCAAGAAAAATGGAAAGGAGCGTTATTTGACCTTTCGGCTGAGAATTGCATGTAAAGAATTAGGTAAAAATTTGATAGGAAGGACTAATTGGAACACATCTATTTATGTAAATGAGGGTCGTTTTCTGAATCCTCGCAAGGCTATTGGAAAACTATGTAGAAATTTTCCTATCTTCTGACTGTGCAGTCGAATAAAAAGATACGGAGAAACACAGTCAGAGGCAAGGCAATTCCTGAAGTGGATAGCCAACAACAAAGACTTTTTTGGTCATAGATGTTAGGAGGTGTTAGAAATCCGTGGAAAGGCTCATTACATAACGGTAACTATACAAGTGTTAACTATACAGTTATAATATTGTGGCGTTACTCGCCACTGTACCCCTTAATTGCCCCTTAAGTGACCCCTTCCCCTTCAGTAACTTGTCACTTGTTAAGCGTCACTTGTCCCACCAATCCTGTCATCCTGCGCTGCCCTGTGTCCACTCTAGGGACCAGAGGTGATGAGCCCAAGCCCCTCCCCTTGTCACATTTCCCATGCCGCACACCAGCCATTTCCCATTTCCCCGTGTTTGGCCACGAGGAAGGAAGAAGACACGAGAAGACACAGCAGAGGACAAGTCAGTCACGTCCCAGGCTTCGTCCTCTCCACATCTCCCCATCAACGCCTGGATTCCGCCCTTTCCAAACCTCTGGACAAGGAGCCTTCGCCAGCCGAGTGACCCTTTGACCCTTTACCCCACTTAAGTACCCTGCCCTTAGTACATTGTCAGATAAGTGCCCTCCTAAAGGGCTCTCTCATCAGAAGCCACTCCAGGAGGACACCTTAGCCGTATTACATATTTATATTCAGTTAATAATTGATTGATTGTTTGAGCACTAATAAAAGTGCTCATCTACATTGTTTTGTGGCTCATTGTCCTCGCTTCATTTAATTATCGTAGCGGCTTCAGTTCCGCTACAATATATTTCAGAATCCATTCAATACATTGTCGTAAATTGTTGTTGCTGTTTGTTTTTTTACTTGTAAACTTAAAAGTTAGTAAGCCAAAACCAAAAGTAAGTAACACTCTACTTAAGTATAACGCTCCATTAATATATTTTACGTTTCAAGTTTCAAGACTTAAGTGTTAAGAGTTGTCGTATCAAGGATGACCACTGAAACGCAGGCCTATTAACCTATAGGAAGAGCTCTTAAAGGGTACTCTGTAGTGCCCAGTCCTTGGACTGTCTTGTTTGGCTACAAACAATAAAAATGCGTAAAAGAAATTAAAAAATGTTCTAAAACCAAACAAGGTTATTCAGAGTTGTCTAGAGAACAAATTTATTTAAGTTTGAACAAACATAAATCATCTTAAAAAAAAAACCTACGAAAACCAATTTTCCAGTTTAAGGTTTATTAAGAGGTCACAAAGGGTCAAACTCCCGTTTCAGACGGTGGATTTTAGTTTTAATTACTTAAATGTCCATTTTCCGAGAACGGATTATGGTTATGGAATGCAATTGGTATACACAGACGGACGGACGCACAGAAAAAAAAACAATTAGTGTGGAGAATGTTAAAATAACATAATTTGAATCTCTGGGTCACAGCATTTACTGTTTTTTTGACCGTGACACGAAATTCGAAGTGAACGTTGAGTTGCTTTGAATTTTTAAAATTGAAAGTGCGTCTTACTGTAATTGGTCATCTCAAAATACAAATAAACTAGCAACACAAATCCGCTGTTAGACGTGAGTATACACACGGTAAGTTCTCAAATCACTTCTGGATGAATAAGTCACAGTTTAACAGACGTCTTCAGCAGTGGTGAATTGCAAGAAAAAATACTAATTGCAATAGTGACTGCCATAAAATTACCTCTAATAATACGATTTGATTACCTTGTAACACATTCATAACACACTAATTGTCTTAATTATTGTTGTCAATTTGATTATATTTGCCAAAGAGCGCCGTGTGTGTACCTGCGTATAAAACTACCCTTCTACTTCTAAACCCAAGTTCTCGCAGATGTGTAATAATGTCATTATTTGGAAATTTTCTTGCTTGGCAAAATTAGAAACATATGAGCAAAAGATTGTTTCTACTTTATTATTAACTACCCAAACATGGCCATCCTAGGACAGCAAGATTCGGAGAATAACATTAAAACACTTCTGTCCTACGACGACTTTACTTGGCTATTATTATTGTATTATTGCTCAATTTACAAAAAAAAACGGTAACAAATTGAACACAAAGTTGCCAATAAAAAGTGTGCTGCCATCTTGATAAGCAGTTTGATATTCTTTACTCTCTATATGTTGGACAGATAGCGCACAAGAATCGTGTAGGTTTTAAAAGACAGAGGCTTGTAATGTTTAACAGGAATTAAATATTAGCAGATAATTTTTTTGTTTCTACAAAACTTATTGATGAATTTTGCAATTTTACAAAATGTGTATATTGTATTTTATACTAAAACATTTATTATATTCTAGTTAATTTGGATATAAAATTTGGTCCTCAGGCTGGCTAGAAGAGAGGTACAGAAGATCTAAACCACCAGACCAGCTCGGTCAAAACTTTAAAGCAAAGTTGATCCGGTTTAAAAAAAAAAGTTTAAAACTTACTAACAATACAGCACACTGTCCGCTGACCTCGTTCATCGTTGACTACACGGATCTCATAACTTTAAGCAACTAGTTAAAATTTTATTGCATTTGATGCGCCACATCCAGTAAGAACATTGATGGATTTCAGAGAGAGAGCTCCCAGTAACGCCCCCACTTCCCGAACCCATCTGGAACTCCATCGAGTAGCTACCAAATGAACTAGAGAAGAATATGGGAGGAGCTAAGTCTAGTTTGCTTTCCAGAAGCTTCGAGTGCTTCATCCCCAGCTACTTCTCGCGATGCGAAGGAAAACTCTGTGGAGACTGCTTCTAACTACCAACGGAGAAGGACGTCGCTCCACCATCTCTCTCTTTGTGTTCGCGACCTTTGACATCTTTAACACCAACTAATTAGTTGGTGCTCTTCTGCTAGAGCCACAAAGTTATTTTTGTTCTAAATAAAAAGACCCTTTAAGTGACCCTCAAACTTCAGGAGGCGTGACCTTTTAATTTTTCTGAGCCTTAAGGGCGGATGATCAGCAAAATAGGCAATTATTTTTTGTTAAGGGATCACTTTCTCGGCCATAGCACCGTTGCATTTTTGCCTTTTACAAAACAGTTGACGCTTGACCTCAGACCCCTCCCATAACCCTTTAAAATTTAACTGAATTTAGCTCTAGTAATTTCTTCTAATAATTTGATTAGTTGGCAATTTTGCCTTAATGGATAAAGGTCTGTCTCTCTCTGCTAGCCAGTCTGAGAACGGTAGTTCAAATCCCCCAATAAAATTTTCGCAATTATATTTCCCTTCAACAAATTGCCTTGCCGCTGACTCTGTAAGTTCATAACTTTGTGCATAGACATTACACGGTCAAAGGATATCAAAATTACCCGACAAGTTTGCCATTAAATATTTTTTTGAAATCAGAAGAGTCCCTCTTTTGCATACCTCTATGCTAAAGAGTGCTTCCTTCTATATCCCTACCTACTCCTTTACACTTTGACAAGCCGTTTTCTGGGAATGTCCAAAAACGCTCATTTTCATTTTTTTTAATTATATTTAATTTTTACTTTTTACAAGATTGAAACCTTGACGTAATTTAATGATTTCTAATTAATGCAAACGGGGTGTTCGTAATTATCGCTGTAGTTAGTAAACAGGACTAATTAATAGACTCACAATATAATTTCTTGGGTGTACTGTAACAAAAAGGCACAATCAAGTACACCTCCAACAAGTCAAAGAAGCCATGAAAGATACCATAAAGATTTCTTTTACTGTGTGACAGAAACTCGTGAATTTGTTAGGCACAAATGTCCTAATGTCCTAATGTGTCCTAATGTGGTATATTTTCTCAAGAACCAGAATGTGGTCAGTTTCTTTTCCTAAAAAACTTATCATTTGACAATTTGCATTAATCACAACAGAATAATGAGTCAAATACAAAACCTATGTTAAGGCTCCTAGCTTAGCTTAGCTTCCATCTACCACTTCGCCAAGAAAAATATTGTATCTTCGAGGCATTAAAATTGTTTTCTAATTTCTAAGTGGGAATATATTTTTTGCATATGATGATGCGGGAAATTTTAAAAAGGGTTTATGTTATTACCACTTCTACAATCGTTATCATGTAAAATTATATGATATTATACACTAGTATTCTAGTACGTATGGTATACGGCATAGATGTTGTCATCAAATGGGCACACTAGACAATCTGTTACATTACCGTCTTTTGCGGACCCAGTCCACAAAGAAATGACACAAATTGCACGTATCGTACGACCGTAGCTTTCGCCTGATAACCGCAGATGGCTCTTTGCAAATGTGAGTAGTCTTCAGGATTATCTCAGACCACTTTGAAACACATCATGTAATTTTGAAATCCTCTGACTATCTTTTTATAATTTTTTAAGAAAAAAACCGATAACATGGACTTTGTTTGCGGCTGATTGGAGGATTCGAACCCACGTTCTGAGGCTGGCTAGAGCAGAGGCAAAGAAGTTCTACAACTCTGGACCAGAACGGCCAGGGAAGGTTCCCCCTGACATTCTTGGTCGTTGATTACACGAGTCTCATTATTGTGAAGTGGAAATTTGTGAATAAAGATAATGATGTGAGTATTGCAGTAAAGGCAGCTCTGGTAATGCCTTGTAATAATGTAATTATACATTTTTTACAAGATTAAAAACTTGATGTACTCTAATGACTTATAAATCTTAAAACAGACGGGGTGTTTGTGATTTGCATCGGTGTATTAAGTAACCGACTTTAGTAAACTACCTTCATAAGTATCTTGGGTGTACTGTAACAGGAAAGTATGATCAAGTTCATATCCTACACCACTAACCGTGAATTGTTAGAAGATTACAAGAAGATTTTTGTTTACCACTAATCGTCAGAAACTCATGAGTTTGTTAAGTACATCTGCCCAATGTGGTGCTAGGATACGCCGCAAGCTACATATTTTTTATCTCAAAAAACAAAAAGTGGGCATTTTTGCTACTAAAAAAACTATACTAATTACTAACAGTTACTAATAATTTGGCAACTCGAGTTAATTTTGAACAAGAAAATAAGACAACCATAAAACTAATGTTAAGGATCCTAGCTTCGTCTCATCAACCACTTTAGCAAGAAAAATATTGTCTGGTTGAGGCTTTAAAATTGTTTTCCAATTTTTAAGTTAGAATGTATTTTTCTCTAATGATAATGCGAGAATTTTTTAAAAATGTTGATGTTACCACTTCTACAATTGTTTTTTTTTTGCAATTATCTTCTTATCATGTAAAATTATATTTTTCTCTCTATTTTATAATGCTGTTTATTATAATTTACTATTTATTTAATGTAAAATATAAGTTGTATTCAAATTAGCCCATTCAATACGTAATAAGTTGGTGTAGTGTAGAGCGTATGCATTGTTGCTCCATTGTCGTCACAGGTAACTTAAGTGTTTATGCTTGAGAATTAGAGGATACAAAAATAATTTTAAAACAAAACGCGTTTGGTGTTACATATTTCGGCAGACCATTGTAACTAGTAATTACCAGTAAAACATTATTAACGCAGTAATAACGGATTTTTGAAACCCGAGTGGAGGTGGGCAATTACCGTTGCTTACTACGAATCCGAATGTTGTATACACCACACCAGTCCAGTAGCAAGATGTTGCAAACTCTTTTAAAAATTCATTATATTTTGTAGTAAACAGTTTTTTAGAGATTTTATTTACATTACAAAAAGCTATTCGATTAGTTGACTTACATAAAAGACGTGTAAGCATTATAAAATATCTTGTGTGATCAATTTTGCATTTTAACTATACAAAAATTTATTTGATTTATTTTAAACAGTTATATTAAACTAGATCTTTACAACATTTTACAACAAGGTACAAGAAAACAAGCAGGACATTTCAAAAATCTTTGTTAGTATTGGGCTCTAAAACCGAAGCAGTGTAAGGTGAAGGAAGATTTCCACGGGTGTATGCATCCATAAAAGAAATGAATAAAGGTTACTGAAATTGTGTTTGATTTACAAGAAGTATAGGATTGTTAACAGTGAGTATCTAGATGTAGGGTATCAAGATGGATACACTTAAAAAATTGAAGTTATACGCCAAACCAATTCTCTCCCAGGATTGTTGTGACTTTACATTAATTTCTTGTTTGGATTATTGGTTTGACAGTGAGAATACAACGAATTGTTCCAATCTTATTGCTCGTAAAATTTTATTTTTAAAAGTAAAAAGTAAACTGCTTAGTTGGGATTTTTTGTATCTTTTCGTCGAAGCTGTAACGTTGTGGTGAATTTAATATACGCTATTTCTGTTTAAAAATAAATGAATTTTTTTTGTATAGTTTAACAGCAAAATTGTTCATAAAATTTTTTTAATGCTTACACGTCTTTTGTGTAAGTTAACTAAACCAAACGCCTCTCGCATTGTAAATAAAATCTTCAATACTATTTACTACAACATGTACTAATTTTTTAAAAAAAAATTAGCAAATTCTTGCTGCTGGGCTGGAGTAGTGTATTTACAATATTTGGATTCATAGTAAGCGACGGTATTTGCCCACTTCGATCCGGGTTTCAGAAATTTGGTAATATTGCGTTGATAATTTCATACTTGTATTTATTAGTTACAATGGTCTGCCAAAATATGCAAAATAAAACGTGCTTTTTTTTTAACCTTTTCCGTATCTTCTAATTCTGAAGCATAAACACTAACACTGGTGAACACAATAGACCAATTATGTGGGGCTATTGTGACTATACAACTTATATTTTACATTAAGTAAATGGTAAATTATGATACTCAGCATAATAAAAAAAGAGGAAAAATATCATTTTACATGATAATGATAATTGTCAATAGCAATTGTAGAAGTAGTAATAACATCAACACTCTTTTTTTTAAATTCTCGCAATATCATAAGAAAATTTTTTATTCTACATTAAAAATTAGAAAACAATTTTAAAGCCTCGATGAGAAAATATTTTTCTTGGTGAAGTGGTAGATGGGACAAAGCTATTAGCCTTCACATTGGTATTGTATTTGATTGTATTTTGCTTTTTTTTCTTGTTGAAATTTAATGCAAATTGCCTACTGACCACTTTCTGCTTCTTGAGATAAAATATTTAGAGCTAGTGACACAACATTGGGCAGATGTGCCTCATAAATTTATGAGTTTCTGTGACAAATGGTTGTAAACAATTAATCTTTGTTGAATATTTTACCGATTTACAAATAGAGGTTAAGAAACACCCTTGATCATACCTTCCTGTTACAGTACACCTAGGAAACTTAAATATAAAGTAGTTTTTGTTACGGAGTACACCGTTGAAAATCACAAACACCCCGTTTGATTTAAGATTTATAAATCATTAGAGTACATCAAGTTTTCAATCTTGTAAAAAGTGTAAAATTTCATTATTACAAGACATCACCAGAGCTCCGTTTACTTCAACACTCACATTATCTTTATTCACTATTTTCACTTCACATTACTGTTTTTACTACCTGCTGCACATGAAATAAAATGAAAAATTACCTAGTTGCTTAAAGTGCTGTTGCTGAGACTCGTGTAATCAACGACCAAGAAGGTCAGTGGGAACCTTCCATGGTCGATCTGGTCCAGTGGCGTCGAAATTTGTTACATTTCCCCTAGCCAGCCAGTAGTGAGCAGGGACGTGGTTAGACATACCAATCTCTGGGTTAAACCGATATGAGAAAAAACCCCTTTTTTCCACCCACCCTACATGAAAATTTTGGTCCCTCAAAA